>JAXQQM020065703.1:0-64483 GCA_034641835.2 Pinus albicaulis | reverse complement strand
AGTGCTACAACAAGACTCTTCGAAAAATAGTAGAAATTATTCATGTGAGATTTGATGAAGAACTTCCAAACAATACAAGAGATACAGACTGCTTCAGTCCATTAGACAACCATGAATAAGAAAACCAAGATGATGAGGAAACAAGAAAGACAACAGAAGATACAGAGCTGAGTTCTAAAGCTCCCTCAAGATATACTCAGAAGAACCATCTCGAAGATCAGATTATTGGAGACAAGAGAGTAGGGGTCCAAACTAGAAGGAAACTAACTGAAAAGATAGAAGAGGTATACATAGCCATGTTATCACTAATAGAGCCAAAGAGATTTGAAGAGGCCAGAAAGGACAAGTATTGGGTGGATGCTATGAATGAAAAATTGGACAAAATTGAGAAGAACAATACCTGGGAACTAGTTCATATACCAATTGAGAAAAATATCATTGGCTCAAAATGGGTATTCAAGAATAAACTGAATGAGCAAGGACAGGTAATCAGGAATAAAGCCAGACTAGTTTGCAAAGGATATTCACAAATCGAAGGAATTGATTACGATGAAACATTTGCCCCTGTAGCCAGAATGGAAGCCATCAGAATTTTTCTGGCCTTTGCATGCTACCAAGACTTCAAGGTATACCAAATGGATGTGAAATCTGCATTTCTGAATGGATATCTAGAAGAAGAAGTCTACATGGAACAACCAAAAGGTTTCTCTTTAACAGACAAAGAAGACCATGTGTGCAGATTGAAGAAGGCTCTATATGGACTGAAACAGGCTCCTCGTGCTTGGTACTCAAGACTGGATAAATATTTGCAAAAACAAGGCTTTAAGAGAGGTGGAGTAGACAACAATATGTATATAAAAGCCCATGAAAATGAACTCCTGATTGTTGTAGTATATGTTGATGACATTATGTTTGGAAGCAATGGAGAAGAACTAGCAAAAGGGTTTGCTGATGAGATGAAAACAGAGTTTGAGATGTCTATGATTGGAGAGCTCAGTTTCTAGTTAGGACTTCAAATTCAGCAAAATAACACAGGTACATTCATCTCACAAGAAAAATACTTAAAAGAAGTGTTGAAAAAATTCAAAATGGAGGACTGCAAACCTGTGTCAACTCCCATGATCACGGGATGTAAGCTATGTGTTGATGATGGATCTGTTGATATAGATCAAAAAATCTACAGATCCATGATAGGAAGTCTGTTGTATCTGACAGCATCAAGACCAGACATCATGCTAGCAGTAGGACTAGTGGCTATATATCAAGCAGCACCTAAACAAAATCACCTTCTTGCAGTAAAGAGAACATTCAGATATCTACAAGGAACAACACTGTATGGGCTTTGGTATCCTAAAGGAAAAAACTTCACTTTGACAGCATACACAGATGTAGATTGGGCCAGCTATGTGGGTGACAAGAAAAGTACAAGTGGAGGTGCATTCTATCTAGGAGAAATTCTGGTGGCATGGTTAAGCAAGAAACAAACATCTATCTCTCTGTCTACAGCAGAAGAAGAATATATAGTAGCAGCAGCATGTTGTACACAAGTCATGTGGATGAAGCAAACCATCCAAGACATGAAGGTAAGCATTGATGAACCTATCTCAATCAAATGTGATAATACAAGTGCTATACGTATATCAAAAAACCCTATGCTTCACTCTAAAACTAAACATATCCCAATCAAGTATCATTTTCTCCGAGAAAAAGTGGCTCAGAACGTAGTAAAGCTGGAATATGTACCAACAAAAGAACAAACAGCTGATATATTTACCAAACCTCTTGCTAGAGAACCATTTCAATATTTGAGAGATAAACTAGGGGTAGTATCTGTAGATGCTACTCTCTGATATAAAGAGAAAGCATAGTTTCAGGGGGAGAAGAGAAATGAAAATATCATTCCAGGGGGAGATCAGCCAGCAAGGAGAGCATGAAACAGGTCCTCAGGGTCAAAGGATTATGGAAAGAATACACCCAACTCAAAAGAGTTAAAGAAAAGCCTAAAGGGTCAGAATTTTAGATTTAATCCAAAGTTTGGAGTAGCGGGGTACAAAGTCAGAAGATCTCAGAGAGTGGAAATGCAGAAAGCAAACTAGGAAATAAGAAACCCTTTGCCATTGATGTCAAAGGGGGAGGAAAAGCAAAAAGGGGCTTCTATAAGGCAAACAGAGGAAGAGTATTTCCATCAATGCCAAAGGGGGAGACTGTTGGAAATGTTGTCATTGATGGAAAAGGTAAAGACAGGAGCATCACCTAAACTATCCATGAGGCAAAAGAGACAGAGAGGTAGCAGAGGAAGCAGAATCAACAAAGGAATTAGAGACAGGGCAGTGGAGTTGAAAGGGCCTGAAGGAGAGTAATACAGAGGTTTATTTATGAATTAGGGGTCTAATACAGTTTACAGATGAATTATTGAGTAATTATTCATTAATTGAGTTTGTATGGCATAGAATTTGATTGAAGACTAAAACCCTGTGGTAAAGACTTAATATGCTTGGGGATGAGTTGGAGCATTGATTAAATGGAAAAGGTGATGGCAAAGGACAACAACAGAAGAAAGCAGTGAATTGAAGTAGAGTTGTCCAAACGATACAATAGATTGTTCTCTTGTTTTCATGAACAAGAGGGTTTTGTGAGTAATTTCAATTAGTATAAATGAAGAATATGTTTAGTGGCTCTGAGGAGATGAGAGAATTGATATAAGTCTTCTTCAATATTATTCGAAAGGATCGATCCTCCAAGAGAAAGCAGAACTGTACCATACCTGTATATTTCTTGTGAAAGTGGGAGTTAGACCTTCAAAGTTTGTGAACATTGAGAACCCTATGCAAAAGGGTAGACTTGTAATTCTGTGCACGATCGAGCAAACGGATGTGAGTTCTTAAATAAGGGCTTATATATGTATCAAGATTAGATGCGCTCTGAAATGTTAGCCCCTTTATGGAGAGGCTTTCTCAGAGTCCCAGTGTGAGTGTTACGGAGCAGAATGCAATGAATATTACAGCATAATGGAATACGACTGCAATAAGGATGTAAAGGACGAGAACCTCGAAGAGGAAGAGTTATATATATAACGAAAGGAGCAAAGTATTAGAAGCAAAAATCAGAATACGAAACTCTAACTAATGAACAGTAAAAATGGGTTGGCATTAGTAATCGGATCAGGGAAGGACGTGGAACCTTAAGCGAAGGTGAGGAACCACGAGGTGTGAACAGTGACGACGGAACCTGGAGTAGAGGGGAAGAACCATGAAAGAGGAATAGTGGATGCAGTTTAGAGTTAACCGGTGGTTTTCATCGCACCACCTTCGACGGGCAAGCGGTTTTCAAGAAATCGCAGTGATTCCATAGAGCGGCTGACACGTGGCATACGGAGGGACCCCAAAACCGCTCTCACTGCGTGCCATCGCACGTTATTTTTTGCGCATCTTCACTGAGTGATATCCATCCAATCAAATGAGGCGGCGCGACGTGATAACAACCATCAGATGGAGACGACCGTTAACGCTGGGGCCCAGTCCATCGCGCAACTATTGAATATTAACCCTCGTACAAGTTAACCGCGTGATATCCGTTGGATCAGAGGTTGAAAAAGAGATGAATTATCCACTGTTGGATCATGAATAAAGTTGCAAGGTGTCTAACAAGGTATGGGTCAGCGTTTAATTGTTGATTATTAAATAATCAGAATACAAATATGCGGGCTAGCATGGGTTAAGTGGCGATGCCGGAAGGAGAATAGGCATTAATATTATGATTGGGCACTAAAAGACACGGTTTATTAATAGTTTTAATGTTTGAATCAGGGAATATGCATACATGACAATATATATTTATATGTTGTGCTAAAGTCGAAACCTATATGAAAGGAGATTGGGTTTATTACAAGAGCCTGCAAGAACAAAAGAGCTAGAGACAGTGGTAGAAAAATGGTACAGGGAAAAAGATGAATTGAAATTGTAATGTGAGTTTCAAACCATTATGTTTAAACTCATATATGAACAGAGAATGTAGATAGGTAGCCAGAGAACAAAGAAGGTAATGAACAGACATCGCCCAGATTCATATGTATTTGAGAATAAAATCTGAAAAGCAGTTATATATGTAGCTGGTGCACTCAAGTATAGTGAACAGATGAATAGACACTGAGGTGAACCAAAATATACAGAACAGTCACTCAACAGCAGCAGAAAAGACAAATCCAGTAAATCCAAAGTCCAGAAAAGGAGCTGAGTGGAATTAAAATGTGTAACTGATAATGGAAATATTTTTTGTTTATATTGTTTGTGATGCAAAGGCAAGTATCCTAAGGAAAAGAAAAATCCCACTGTAGCATGGAAATTTGTACATATTATTATAATTTTAAATTGAGTTGGATAAAGGAATAAGAAGACAGAAGTCAAAAAGTCATGACTATTCACTTCAAATTCCCTGAGGAATGTAAAGAGTCATGTGAGGGACTCTATATATAATATTACATTGATATGCACAAAGAAGGTCAGAGAGAGTAAGGATAGAGAATGAAAAGCATAGAATATTGAGGCAGAGAAGATAAGGAAGAGAGGAGCAGAAAGAGATGCTACTGAATAGAGCTGATATCTGAAGTAAATCAGCAAAAATTTCTTGTGATAAATTCAGGAAGTTGGAGCTTCCATATCAAGTTGAAGCTTGATAGTTTTCAGTTGTAGCTGACTGAGGTTGGAGCCTCCTGTAGGTTGGTGCCTGCAGAAAAATTGAAGGGAGTTGGAGCTTCCTTGCAAGTTGTAGCTTGCAGAGTTGAGGTTGGAGCCTGCAGAAAAATAGTGGTGAGAGGGAGTTGGAGCTTTCCTTTGCATCACAACAATAATAATATGTGGTTTTCTCCCTTCATGGGTTTCCACTTATATCTGCTGTCTCTATCTGTGTTGCCTGTTTGCTGAGATGATCTACCAAATCCGCTTAATGTTTATTGCTCTCATAATAAGTTTAATTTCACATTAATTTAATACTTATTGCAACATATTAAGATTGTTCATATACTAAGGTTGAATACAAAAGTAAGTTGTAAATAAGCTGATGAAAATTTAAAAATCTCATGTATGTATTGAACTAATTCACCCCCCCCCCTCTCAGTTCAACTAAGAATTCAACAGAGGAGCCGTTGAATCAATCTGCCACCACCAACAGCTTTGGCTGCGATGAAATATTACCCCACCAAGATGAATCGTAGGATTTTATGGCCTTATCTCCTCTCGAGAGTGATTGGGTGAGTAGGGAAGATCACGCGGAAGGGGTAGCCGAATCAGAAAACCATTGAGGAGACACCATCCCCTTGGAACAAAATGAAAGCATGGAGACAACCCCCCTAATTCCTAAAGGGAACAATATCTCACCCAGCTGGGACATTAATGCATAAATAAACTCTAGAGTACAAGAAGAAAATATCATCACTGATAACCATGGAACGTGCACCACCGTTCCTGAAAATGAGGTTGTTTCTCCTCCATCCCCTACCAAAATTGTGCTAGAAGTGAAATCAGCCGAAAAGAAGTTAGGAAAATGATCAAGATTTGCAGGAGGTTAAGAAAAATGATAAGCCATCTAAATAAATAGTTGAAGGAAGTAAGAAATGCTCATAGGCCTAAGAAAGAATTGGTCGCCATAGAAACCCAAACAGAACTTGTCACCCAATTGATAGACACTGCTAAGGTTGAGGTACAGACTAACCTAGTAGACACTGCTGAAGCTTCTATGTAGACTAGGCTAAAACGTATAGAAGAAAAGGAAACCCAAATGAAGGAGGCACCTACCTACACCCCCCCTAGTAGAAAAGGCTGCCAATCAAAAATTTCATAATGAATTAATTCAAACCCAACATGAATTGGCACAATGAAGAAAGGAAGTAATACCCACACAAGAACATCAGGCACTATTGAAGAAATTCAAAGACCTTTCTGCAACAGAGAATGAGACATTTTCTCAACTCAGAGAAGAAAAGGCGAAGGTAAAGAAAGCACAGGATTAGGTGGAAAAATCCAAGAAGCAAACTAGTATGGTTTTCTCTGTGTACTCTGATGTAATAACGTGTAGGGCACAAGCCACAAAATATTCCTTATTCTTAGTGGAACGATATCTATTACTAAAGATCAAGGCCGTCAGGGCAGGGAATCCTATGAATTTTAAAACCGTTGAGTAGTTCATCCAATGCTGCAATGAGAAGAATGAGCAAGTCCAATACCTTTTATGTGAATTATACTTGCACAAATGCTTCCTAGAGGAGGACAGGGACAGTAATCCTAGCCCCTTTATAGGTGACATTTAGTTCCAGGCTTTTCTCTCTTTTTCGAATAATGAGACTCGGTGAGCTAAAGCCTACAACATTTTCCAGAACAGGGAGCATGGCTTAGACCTATGGGTTAGAGGGGAGCCTACTAGACCCCTATACATGTTCACGCAACATAAGGATTTCATGAAGAGGAAGGGAGTAAGGACTAGACTAGAACCTATCCACAAGGATATCATACATCATGGGCAGGATTATTTTGAGGACATTTAGGAAGCAGCTTTGGCAGCAACCAAATAGAGGTGGACGGCCTCCACGAACAATGTGAAAAACAAAGATCCATTTGGCTACAGAAACTTCTAAGTAGCTGCCTCCATATTCCTTTTATACAACAATATAATCTTCAACATGGGCCCTACATGGATAGGATGTAGGTACAGATGCACTCTCATTTGGTACCCCCCATTAGGGTTATGATCACAATTATGAGCTGCCAAAGGGGCACACAAAATCCGCCTTTGTAAATATCAGATAGAAACATGGCTTCAGATCCTATAAAGAAAAAGTCTACCCTGCATATTCTCTGACCCAGTTACACCTGAACCATTTGTTTGCATGAATACCTACAAATAGTTAAGAAGGGGAGTGTGTTGGGGCGAGAACAAGGTACGTTTTCATCCTATATTTACCATGAATTGTTATGAAATTTTATGAATTTTTCTTCATCTTAACGATAAAGGAAAGGAAATTAGTGTAAAGTCAGGACAAAATGAATTAATGGTAAAATGGATGTTTAACAATAGAAAATTGACTTGTTGTATCTTTATTTACAGGGAAACAAAGCAACTGAACTAATGATAACCGAAAGACAGTTGATAAAGAGAAACAAACGGGATCATGATTGCTCCCATGGGCCGACAGAAGATGAAAATTCACATCCACGCTTGAAGAGCTCAAACGACAGCCATGAGCAACAAGATCCCATACGGAAAATATCAGTTACCACTGTTGAAATCACCTTTAAAAGGCCGAAGAGAAACAAGATAGATAGATATGAATAGAGATTTTCTTCTGGAATACGTATATTGGGAAATAATTGTCCACCTGTATTAATGTATTAATCTTCATCTTAATAAATATTTCAACGTTTTTGAATAGTCAATCTCTGATTTTTCCTTAGCGGTAGACTTCTGGTGCCTTTGGGCCTAGCTCTGTGAGTTTCTTCTCTAACCTCTGTGCAATATATTCAATTAAAGAACTTACGTTCAGTCATATAATGCATCTCGTGAGATATCTTTCAATTGGTTGAATTGTGAACATAAGACGCTACAACTTTCTCTTTCATTAGAATAGTTCATCATTCATGATTCCTTGCTTACAGTCACTATTTTCATAATTTTTTAGATGCTTCCATCATCTCCCAATGTTTTTTACTCATTTCATTAGTTTTAGCATGATTGTTGTTCAATTTTGTATATAGTTAAATTGGATCTTCTCATTATTGTTGTGAGGTGTCTAGTTGCTATTTGATTCAAAGAGATGTCATCTATCAATTTAAAAGAGAATTCCATTGAAAATTTTAGATAAACAATTGTTGTCAGTTTATTCAATCTGTTGTTCAATTTATTAGGATTGTTGTTCAATTCATCACAATATGTTGTGAAATTTTAGTTTTCTCTTTTCTACACTTACTTAGACGGAATAGTCAAAAGAATTCTATAATCCCATTTCACTTTTATTGAACTTCAAGAATTTGTCTTCCTTATGATAATTTAGGGTAGTTTTCCTTTCATATCACTTGCATATACTGTGCTCACACTCTTGAAATAACAAGACTTTCCCTGGGTTGATAATTGAATGAGAAGCATTGAATTTGCCTTTAACAGTCACTTTTATGACCCAACAATGAGGACTTCGGTTTACGAAATAGACTGTTGTGTAGGCCTTGGTCATGAAACATTTCCCTTGTCTCTCTGACAATGCTACAATTATTTATCTTAGCCACCCCATTCTGCTATGGGATGTGGGGTATTGTCAACTCTCATCGAATGCCCTCTTTCACACAAAAAAAATTGAATTCATTCGACACGTACTCACCTCCATTATCGCTCCTGCAAGGTTTCACGTTCTTGCCAATTCTTCCTCAAACAGTGCCTTGACTTCTATAAAATTGGATAATCTCTCATATTTCTTCCACATGAATAATATCCAACACTTCTATGATAATTCATCAAAGCAAATGAAAAAATATTTGTGAATAGCACTGGAGGCAATTGAAAACGGTCCATAAACATCAGAGTGGATCCTTTCAAGGATTGCATGTGCTTTGTCTTCCCGATCATGGAATTTTGATTTTGCGTACTTCCCCAAGTTATTTCCTTTGAATAAAACATGTTTCTCGACTGCTCCTTTGGGGAGGCATGTGGTTATTTGATGCGTAATTTTTAGGGTTCCATGAGGCAAAAGGCCATGTCTTTTGTGTCAAATTTCACTGACATCGCTTCTCTAGACCTTCTCCGCCATAGTGCTTAATGCAACACAGTCTTGAACATCTAGCTTATATAGGTTATTCACAAGAATCCTGATATGCGTCACCTGTCGCATGGATATGGGTCTAAGGAATTCCTTTCCTTTATTGAAGATCACATCATAACCACAATATTCCAAAACTGCAACAAAGATGAGATTTTTCTTTAGGCCCGAAATGAACATGACATCCTTGATCCAAAGAGGGGAGCCTGACTCCCTCTGAAAAGTGATTGTGCCAACCTCGGTTGCATTGTACCTTCGATCATCCCCCAGATCGATGTGAATATGCAAATATTTCTCCTCTAGGTCACTGAAACAATCTCTACACACCGTCGTGTGGAAAAAATCACCTGAGTCCAATTACCACACTTTCCCTATCACTGTGATTTCCATCCATGTGATAAGGTTAAAGTAAAGATCGAACTATGAAGCCAAGGATTCACATGCTACTCCTCCTGATATATTCTTAATTTTATTTTTGTGTATAAAATTCATCGAATAGTGACCAAATTCATGAAAATTGAAGCATTTAATTTTGGAAAAATATTTCTTCTTTTCCCCGTGGCTAGATTCTAGTTTGGATTGATATTTCTTCCATTTTCCCTTCTTTACCTTTCCAACCATCAAAAATTTTTCTTCATCCTCACCCTTCGATGAAGTCCCATCTATGGTATTCCACCTTATTTCCTCTTGTATCAAATAAAACCATAATAATTCCCAATTTGGTAGTTTCTCTCTCTCTTTCATTGAATATTGATAGGTGTGATAGCTCTTGGGAAGGCCTAGAAGGGCTAGGCTTACCAAGTCATCTTATGTAAGATAAAAAGCAAACCCTCCAAGTTCAGCATGGACTTGTTTGAACCTACTCAAATATTGGAGAATAGTGTCATTCTTCTGCATCTTGATACTTCGAATTCTATCCTTGAACGCAAAATTACCATGGTCACTACTATTCTCAAATAATTATGTTAGTGATTTCCATATTGCAAAAAAAGTTTCTTTCCTCTAGAAATTGGAAATTTGAGATAATGTGATCGCATACTCCCTCCAAGATTATTCTCGTCACCTTGGCTACATTTTTCTTCCAATGAGAAAGGTTATGGGCATCACATGCTTGTGGTTTTGCAACACATTTCTTCATGTATTTTAGCAATCCATTGTCATCCAATATTTCTTACATGTGATCCTTCCATGCGATGAAACTAGAGTTTCCTTCTAAGGCATACTCTAGCCTAAGGCCGTATAAGGTTATATTCTCATCTATAAAGAGGTCCTACTGCACTCAACTACAAATTTGATTCTCCCGAGAAACGAATTTGAAATTCCTGCTCTAATATGAATCCTGCTCTGATAACATGTAGAAATTATGATGTATATTTGCAAATTCACATGAAATTTTAATAAAAAACACAAGGCACAAACCTACTCTACTACTTGATGGAATTCGGTTCACAATTTATACCATCAATCACAAGCATGCAATAAGAAATAACATGCATCCACAGATTATTTTTATAAGTGAAAGAAATTTTCTAAAAACCCCAATGCCTAATTTCATTAATATGATGAATATAGATGTATTATAATTGCTTTTGTCAACTGAGCACAATATGCAAGTTAATAACCTATATCTCTTCTCACTGAGAAGATCTGACTCATATTTAATCAATTTTATCCTCTACTTCATCCCCTATTTACTAGAAAAATTCCTTGAGAAAGTAGGCCCATATTTTTTAGCAATTTCTCTAAAATAGATTGTGTAATTCCCACAGTTGATTATCTGATTACATGCATCACCTATACACTCAAGACTAGTATATAGCTGATGTTACGTTTCCTTGGAATATCCACCACAGCTGGGGAACTTGAACTATTTGCATGAACTAGATATTTTGATTTGATTGATCAATTAACTAGATGATCACTGATTTTGATTGAAGTCCCAACGCACAAATGACCTTCCACTAGTTCCTCCATCAGTTAGAACTAGTTTAACTGAAAACAACTTGAAAAAATTGACCTTCATTGCTACAAATTAGAAGTCACACAGGATTAAATTAACTCTAAATCCTCTAAATCAAATTTAATAAGCTAACTGAGTGATCTGAATATGGGCAAACTAGTTTTTCTGTGCTAGCTCCCTCATCAGTAAAAAAATAAATATGTTTAGGATCATCTCAAATTAGCCTGTGATGTGAGGGTTTATGTGTCAATTTTAAGTGTATTTTATGAGAAATTAATTAAGTAAAATAGCTATTAAAAATACATGTAAAAAAATAAATTGTAGAGAAATAACACACAACAAAAACATTACACAATAGTTGATAACAGAGTTCACCCCTCCTGGGCTACATCTCCATGGACCTACTTCAATGGCTTCGCCCTCTTTGGATTAATGGTATATTATCTGATGACATGCACTTATAGTGCTCCAATTGCTTTTAAACTACTATATTAGATTCAAAAAACCCAAAAACCTCAAAATAGACTCTTCTGGCTCTAAAAATGGTCCTCAAGACGACTAGGCATGACCTCATCTCTTGGTGACCCTAAGCTTCTTTAATGTTGAAAGTAAAAAAACAAAACTTACGAAAGTGGTCCTTTGCCTCTACAACCTACAAAATCATGCTCATATCATTCAAATCATCTAGGATTGGCTCTTTCTCAGCCTAATTTGGTTGAAATATGCCAAAGTTATGGCTTCTTCAGTATTTCTTCGAAAAACTCCTCCAAAACTGGAGTAACTCCAGTTAAGCCCGACAAAAATGGAGGTAGCGCAAAAATTAGTAGACCCACCAATTAGCGCTAATCCAAAATTAGTGTTAATATTCATATTAATTAATGGGAAGCATTTTTTAAGTGGAGGTTAGGCTCTCTAAGCGCGTTTTAAACAAATCCAAATTAAAATCATATTAGCTCTCATTAAACATGATTATGCGCTTAATTAAATTGTTTTTTAAAACTTAAACCCAGCATAATGGATTAGGACTCCACCACGGTCATAGAGCATTGGTCCTACATGTTGGGGTTGGCCCTTTTAACCTCCACCCGAAACCAATATACAACATAACTATACATGTTAAGACTAGTTGTGTAGAAGAGTTGGTAGTTCATGTGTGTAGTGTGGGGGAGGTCACGGGGTTGAGCCCAACCTCCACCCAGCCACAACATAAAAATATATACCTACCTTATAATATGAAATTCCGACCACACTTGGCCAAAATTCGGCGTTTGAGGGGCACGTGGCGACCTTCGGGCTAGCCATGTGTCACCTCCCCATTAGCTCTCCACAAACCAACCAAAAATTGCTATGTGTCCAAAAATTTGGGCCTACCAGCATTCGACAATTGTCAACACCACATTGGTGAGAGTAAAATAAAATTTGACCAAGAAATTGACCCCTTTGACCGTGTTTGACGTTTTTTTAAAAATTCACCTATTTGGTAAAGCAGATAGTAGGCTCTAACATTCACATACAGACTCTGTTTTGAGCAAAACGAATTGCGTCAGCTTCCTAGGGATGAGAACTATTTGGTTGTTCTAGTTTGAAGTGATTCTGAGCACTTTGATTTTTTAGAAATTTTTTTCCCCTAATCTAGATTCCAATCACTCCTTCCCACTGACATGGCTTTTGGTCCCAAAAAAGTTGTTTATCTGATGAGAGTTGAATACACTTCTCTTTCCCAATTTATATCAAAATGATTCTACTTGGAAAAATCTCCATGAAAACCACTTGGGTTCAATAATGTGACTTGCCCTGCAAATGGCTTGTCACTTTAACCAATGTTCTCCTTTTCTTGCTAACCCAATATAACACTTGTTGGCTGCTTGCAGAATGATTACAAACCTTTCTATACCAAACTGATCCCTTGGTGCTTGGAAAACTTATTGATGGCCTTCCCACTAAGAATCATGTTCCTACTTTTCACAAACATGCATTTGATGCAAGATTCTTGTTGGAACCATTTTTCCAAGTTAAGCCCATCTGAGTGAACTACAAAAATGAGTTCCAATATTAGTAATCACGAGAAAAGAAATGACCACTCTTTTACCTCCATGGTTCCAAATTCCACAACTGCAAGAATTAATTCCCCATCTCTTGGACTTCTTAGCGTCAACATATCAAACAATTTACAATGGTTTTTGTTTTGGATACAAAATGTTTGGCATCTTGTCCAATTTTTGCTTCTTGATTCCATCATCGTCCAGTATTGACATGTTTTTCATGCCATGATTTAATAATGAAGGCTAATCATGAGCCTCTTGGTCAAGAGTGGACATTCCAAAATCTCGAGACATATTGTCACAAGAAAAACCATTAACTTGAAAAACACATAATGCAAGAAACACAACTTGACGACCTCTTCCTTTTGCTCCTTCAAAGAAACAAATGTCACATCCTATGAGAATCACGAATCATTCTTACATCTTGGTGTATAAAATCATCGACCAACACAAGTCGAAAAAACATACCTCTTCAAACAATTGACTCTCAAGTCAAACAAAAGCATGTACATCACTTGACTATTCTTTTCTAAAAAGAACAAGAATTTCACATGTCATGAAACAATTTGTCAACATCTCCATTTCATCTTTGGAGACAAAATCAACTCTTTTAAGTTGATATGAAATACATGTAACACACACTCTACCAACACAAGTCGACACTCATGGATGTGAAAATGATCAACACTCTCATGTTGAAAAAGATACATGATAAACAAAACAGTCAACCAACACAATTCGACCACTCATGCATGTTCAAGCACGATGAAACTATAAAAAAATCCTATGTTCACACACACAAACTCTCATGAATGTATACAATGCTTCAACTCTCTCAAAAGTGCAATCACAAATAAAAAATCCCATTCATATATACAATTACTTAAAGAGCTGAAACGATAAATTTTGCTGCATCCTAGTGAGTCAACATAACTCCACTTTTCCAACATCTTGCTTCATGAAATATGCATCATAATTTCAAGGGAAACAAATTTCATTAAATTGGCAAATAAATGCATCAATAAGGCAATATTTTCATCAACCATCAAAAGAAATGAAAAGCCTTAATTGGTTAAGAAATCTAACCATCTCTTTCCAAACCACTTCAATGGTGTTTCTTTCAGCTGCACATCATCATGTGAACCATCCTGACCCACATCAATTATGGAATCCTCTTTTCCATTCTTCTCAATCTCTCCCTCCACCTTCTTCAAATTTCATCGATGACTTGTTGGATACAAAGTCCAACACTTGTCTACAAGATGACCCTGCTTATGGCAATGAGTGCAAAATAATTTCATCTTCTTTTCAACATTGTTTTCTTTATCCATTGGACCTTTAGCTTTCTGCCTCCTTTGATTTGAAAGTTTCTTGTGTATGGCTATCTTATTCCAAAATCTCGAAACGGTATGGTTATTCAAACCACAAAAGGAACATGTAAATTTTCTCTAAATATTATGTTAGGATTTACCATGTTTGTCATAATCAAAAGCAACTTGATTAAAGGAAAATTTATACCTTGTACATTCACCAAAAATGTATTCAATGAATTTAGATATTTGAACATACCCTTGTTTTCCATTTTCATTATTTGCATGCTTATGAGCATCTTCTTGCAAAGTGGGTGTAAAACTTTTTCATTCCTCATGAACACAAAATTCACAAGCTTGAGGTAATTAACATGTAATGAAATCCATTCTTGGACCACCTTCATGTGCCTCCTTGGCTTTGCAACATTCTCCATCATGTTTTTCATAACCAATACCCAAATACCTAGGCATTTCCTCAACAACAATTGGCTCAGCTATGCCTTGTGTATGTTTTCCCAATCCTTTACCTTCATTGCCCATTTTCATCAATAATTTGAATAATATTCCTCTAGTGTGTCTTTCAAAAGAACCAAAACATTCATCTTGAGACGAAATTGAAGATAAAATTGAATTTCATACCTATTTTTCATGCACATACTTGGCTAGGGTTTCTTCTGCAATATGGCGTTGAGTCTCCATCGCATGCATCTTTTCAAGAAGCTCTTGCTTCTCCTACTTCCTGGCCACAACTTCTCTTGAAGTATAATTTTTCCCTTCCTATCTTGAACCAACTCTTGCATCAAATCTCTCATGATGTGGAGCTTCTGCAACATCTCTTTATCAAAGAGTTTTGTTAAGGAAGATGGATTAGAAACAATTCTCGACGAAGCTACCATAACACTTGTAATACATGAAAATATTCTTTGTTGTCATTTGAGAGCTAAGTCCTCAATGTTGAACTTATCCTTACACTCATAAACTTGCACACAATTAAATTTTCCTTGAACAAATACAAAACCAATAGCTAATTCTCTAGCTAGACTTGGAAAAAATGATCTAAACTATGTTATGATACCAAATTGATCTGAATATGGGAAAAATAGTTTTTCTATGCTAGCTCCCTCATCAATATAAAATAAATGTGTTTGAAATCGTCTCAAATTAGCCAGTGATGTGAGTGTTTATGTGTCAAGTTTAAGAGTCTTTAATGAGAAATTAATTAAGTAAAATACATATTAAAAACACATGTACATAAAGTAAATTGCAGAGAAATAACACACATCAAATAAATTACATAATAGATGACAACAAAGCTCACCCCTCCTGGGCTACATCTCCATGGACCTACTTCAATGGATTGGCCCTCTTTGGATTAATGGTCAATTATCTGATTACATGCACCTATTATGTTCCAATGGCTTTGAAACCTAATCCATTGGATTCAGAAGACCCAAAAACCTCAAAATAGACTCTTCTGGCTTTGAAATGGGTCTTTAAGTGGACTAGGCATGACCTCCTCTCCTAGTGGCCCTAGGTTTCTTTAATCTTAAAAGTGAAAAAAACATTTACTAAAGTGATCCTATACCTTCTATAACCTCCAAAATCATGCTGAGAGCATCTAAATCATCTTGGATTGAATCTTTCTAAGCCTAATTTGGTCGAAATATACCAAAGTTATGGCTTCTTCACTATTTCATAGAAAAACTCCTCCAAAATTTGAGTAACTCTAGTTAAGCCCAACAAAAATGAAGGTAGTGCCAAAATTAGCGGACCTGAAAATTAGTGCTAATCCTCACTTAGTCTTAATCTATAGATCAATTAATTGAAAGCAATGTTTAGGTTGATGTTACGCGCTCTAAGAGCATTATAAACAAATATGACTTAAAATCGGATTAATTCTCATTAAACATGTTTATGTGTTTACTTAAACCATGTTTTAAAACTTTAACCCACCATAATAGATTAGGACTCCACCACGGTCATAGCACACTCATCTTGTGCATTGGGGTTGGCCCCACTAGGCTGGCCCTTTTAACGTCCACCCGAAACCAATATACAACATAACTATGTATGTGCAGAAATACATGTCAAGACTGGTTGTGTAGAAGAGTTGGTAGGTCATGTGCATAGTGTGGGGGAGATCATGGGGTCGAGGCTGACCTCTGCCCAGCCACAACATAAAAAAATTCTTGACCTTATAATATGAAATTTCGACCACACTTAGCCAAAATTTGGTCTTTGAGGTGCACCTAGCAACCTCCGGTCTAGCCACGTGTCAACTCCCCATTGGCTCTCCACAAACCAACCATAAACGACTATGTGCCTAGAAATTCAGTCCAAAAATCATTGGACAAGTGTCAACGCCCCATTAGCTAGAGGAAAACCAAATTGAAACAAGAAATTGGCCCCTTTGACCCTATTTGATTTTTTTCGAAAATTCACCTATTTGGTCAAGTGAACAACAGACTCTAAAATTCACATATGGACTCTATTTTGATCGAAATGAAGTGTGGTAGATTCCTAGAGACGAGACCTATCTGCTCATTCTAGTTTGGAGTGGTTCTGGTTATTTTTAATTTTTAGCAAAATTTTTCCCCCAATTTATATTTGGATCACTGGGTGAGAAGATTCATGTCACCTCAGTTAACTGCATCGAAGTTGTCTACTGATATGGAATTTGAATTTTCTCAATTTAATGAAGGACAAATGAAATTGATACTTTCTTGCTACATTTTTCAACAAAAAAGGACCCTCCTTGGAATTGAAAGTTGCATTCCACGCATCAATTTGTTCTATTTGGGCTGGGTGGTGGACGTATTTCAAATCAATCTTACTAAAGTAATTTCGCCCCGTTAGGTTGTTGAGAAGGTTGTCAATCTAGGGAATCGAGTACCAGTTCCTAACTATAATTTTTTTCATGGCCCAATAAGTAATGTAGAGACAACAAGTCCCATATTTATTCTACATGAGTTCAATTTGGCTTCCAAAAGGTGAAGAAATTTTTCGAATGTTCCTCTTTAGTGTAGCTCCCAGACCTATCGCTTGAGTTCCTCATTTTCCAAAATAGAGTAGAAATAGATTATCACATTTGGTAGAGGTGAACCAAGGGTCAAATCAATTAAATGCTTGACTTGAGAGTGGATAAGTACCCTAGTGGTAGAGGAGAATTTGTCTTTATACTCTTCCATGATCTTATCCACTTGCTTCTATTGTGTGGAGGATACCTGTGTGGAGGCCATGGGTGTGGCTACAATCTTCTCCTTAATTTTTGAGAAAATAAAAAAGGAATATGAAATTCCCAGTATGGGTGATGACATTACTGCATTTCTAAGCAGAGATCAAGGAAATGGCAGTAGACGGGGCTATGTCTAGTATCTTCTATAGTTTATACCTAAATTAATAATAAAACTATGATGTCTAGACTCATATACAACATGATGCCTCCACAAGTATGGTTGACCTAATAGAGCATCACAAACTTCAAGGGGAGAAACTTCACAAAATACATCATCCTTTAAAGGCTTGATGCTATAGGTAAGGTAGAACTATTTGTTGATGAGAATATATCTCTTGGTGAAGCCACTCGATGACGTATGGCTAGAGGTATGATTTTATCGACAAGCCAAAACACTTAATGAACTATACTGAGATGATTTTTTTTAATATCTCTATTTAAAATGAGATACAATGGAGTACACCCACATTTTTGAGTGGAAGAGGTGCTCCCCTTCTTCCATATCTTTAGGCTCAATTTTTTGGATGTTGATTGGGGAAATAGTGCCACTATATTTTGCATCAATGATCTATTTATTCTTTTCTAGATCTTATTAAGAGTTGGAACATAGGTTTTACTCTAAGGCTTTAAGCTTTGCCACCAATGACTACCTTGCACAATATCCATTGATGTTATGAGAGGGTTCTTGTGGAACTCGTACCACTTTCCCATGTCTTTCTTTGTCTTCCAATTACCATTATTTTTTTGAATCTTATATGGGATGTCCTAGCGTGGTCCACACTATCTCGATTCTTTTTTTTTTAAATTTTGAATGCACTTTCCCTTATTATAATTTGAATGCTTTTTAGATCTGAACTGTCACTTATTTTGTTTAAATTTTTTCTCAATTTTGACAACATATCGGTATGTCGTTCCAAGTGAGGGGATGTCTAGGAACTTCATTTATATTTTGATGAATTTGTGCCGAAAACCATCGTACTTTAGAAACACATCTTTCTTAGAGTATTTTGTACGTATATTGGTGTGAAAGGTATGAAATATATTTGTGAACTTTGGCATTGTTTGCCCCTTTCTTTCCATAATGTTTTTCATGTCATGTATTGTTCTTCGTAGCTTCCAAAAATTCACTATTGTTCCTTAATATTATCCTTAAGAGCTTTTAAGTAGGTGACACCGAAAATAGTGTGGATTCCTTCGTGGTAATTTTCTAGCAATACGATTCCAACCAATCCTTGACATGGGGCAGGGGGGGGCACTAAGGAGTGCAAAGGTAATATTTTATCTAAAAAACAAATTGTGGACTGGAAAATACCCTTTATAATATTTGACCATTTTTCTAGACCTTTTGCATCTCTCTTTCCTTAAAATATAGGAATATTAAAATTTACTAGTACATTTATGTGAGTAGTGCCTCCAAATTGGCCACTTAATGAATGTGTGTTTCCTATTTTCATCCACAAAAACATCTGGGAAAAATTATCCATCGTCACATTCTTTTGCCTCTCAAGAGCTTCTTTGAGAAACTATTTAATACGATCTCTCTGTCCCTATTATTTATCTTATTCCACCATTATAGGCGATTAGTTTCTGCAAGGATGGCTTTTCAGGGCCTCAAGAAATTCGAGTCCCAAATCCATATACCTCGACCTCGTTGCAGACATGCAAAAAAATAGATAAACATTAGTCTGCCCTAATACCATTGGTATGAATCTATGAAGGGAATAAAATGAAAAAAATAAATTATAACAAAAACATAGAGACATAGTGAAACTTGACTTCTATTAATAAATGGAAAAAAAAAATGTATAAATGTGTAATGAAAACAAGATAACCCATATGGTGGTAGCTTACCTTTGAGAAGATATGTGATGGTAACACACCTTTGCCGAATTGTCTTACAATGAAGCTCAGAGGCATTTTTATCATAAATAAGCAATGATAAACACTAAAAAAGTAAAAATTATAACCCTAAGACAAAAGGCTTGTCAGCCCTGATAGGGCAAGTTTGAATGTCAACCTCCGAGTGTTTTAAATTTTGCATACGATATTTATTTAGCATTCATGATAACTCAATGGAAAGGTGTTTTCGAGAAGATAATTTTCCCATTGCACTAAAATTTTACAAATTTTTAGTGTTTAATACGCAAAAAAAATGCTTATGGCCTCGAAATGGTGCCAAAAGTTAAGGATCCAAAAAAGTAAAGGAAGTACCAAAATAGAAACATTTGTTGTGAGCTAGTGGAATAGGTGGGTGGCCACCAATAGGCACATGGATCAACATGGCACTCAAAACATATAAAACATATTTAATTATATTCTAATATTTGAGGTCACTCATTATATTTAGGAGATGGCTACAATCACAAAAAAAAACTTGCAATATATTAGTATAAATACAAGTGTGTGCATAATAAGTTTACTTATAAAACTTAATGACCTCCAAGGATATGACATATGACCCAAGGATGACTTTAATTCCTATAATATTTTGTTCACTTCCTATAATATTTTGTTGATTTCCTATAATATTTTGTTCCTAGGTATAGCTATGATAGATTTCCATGATAATCCATTTGAAAGTTGTAACCTCACCAGATACAAAAGAAATAGCTTTTCAAATCTCGCTAGCTATAGAACCAAATCCCCACTTGAACTTGTACACATAACTTTTTGGTCCAATAAAAACCCAATCATAACCTTTATTGATGTTTTTAGTAGACTGAAATGGGTATTCTTCATCAAACAACAATCTTATACATTTGGAGAATTCAATCAATTCAAAGCCATGACAGAGAAGCAAAGAGGAAATCAAATTAAATTATTTAGATCATACATAGAAGGGAAATATAATTGCAAAGAGTTTCCACAGTATTGCAAGGATCAAGATATCAGGGGGAAATTTACAACAAGGTACAGTAAAAAACAAAATGTACTAGTAGAAAGAAAAAATAAGACCATCATGAATATGGGAGGAAGCATGTTGAAGGTAAAGGATTTTCCAAATGAGTATTGGGAAGAAATAGAAGCATGTTCAATTTATATTTTGAACATATCACTAACCAAAAGTATCAAATATATATTTCCTTTGGAATCTTGTAGTGGTGTGAAGAGAATTTTATCACACTTGAGGATATTTGGTTGCATAGCCTATGTACGTGTTTCAGGAGAATTGAGGAGGAATTTGGATGATAGAAATGAAAAATGTTTATTCGTTAGATCTAATAAATAATCAAAGGTTTACAATACAATCACCAAGAAAATAGTTATTTCAAGAGATGTTAAATTCATTAAAGATAACGCATGGAATTGTCAAGATAAAGTGACAAACAAGAATAAAATTTATCTAAATGCATTTGAACCAGGATGTAATAGAAATTGAACAACCAATACAAGGAATTCCACTCCTACAAGTTCCATTTGAAGATGAAAACTAAAGAATATAGAATGTGAATAGTCCATCCTCAAGCAATGAATATGAATCTTCGATTCCACAGGCAAAAAAAAAAAAATAGTTAGAAAGAGATTTATAAATTGCTATATAATGAACATGTTCATCTTACTTTACCGTATTTCCATCCAACATATTCTGAAGAGGAATTTGAAAAGGAAGAATGGGTTCAAGCTATGAAATAATTTCCTCCACATAGAGGAATAAGACATGGAGTCTTGCACATATACCAAAAGAGAAAAAAAAAAATTGGAGTCAAATGAGTCTATAAGAC
The DNA here is from genome assembly GCA_034641835.2 of Pinus albicaulis. Lineage (NCBI taxonomy): Eukaryota > Viridiplantae > Streptophyta > Pinopsida > Pinales > Pinaceae > Pinus > Pinus albicaulis. Next base: position 43,420 of record JAXQQM020065703.1, on the reverse strand, counting down.
CAAGTTTAATGAAAGGGGGAAATTGAAAAGCATAAACCTAGGTTCGAAGAAAAATTCTTTGCACAATAGCTTGGAGTGGATTATGAAGAAACCTCCGCCCCAGTAACAAGATTGGATATTGTCATAATATTATTAGCAATAGTAGAAAAGAACCATTGGCTAGTTACGAAATGGATGTAAAATCAACAAATGGGATCTTGAACGAAGAAATTTATGTAGATTAACCTATAGGGTATGAAATCAAGGGTCGATAACATAAAATTTATAGGCTAAGGAAGGATTTGTATGGTTTAAAACAAGCCCCTAACGCATAGTACAACATAATTGATTCATATATGATCAAAAAAAGATTAAAACACAACAATAACGAACCCACTCTCTATACAAAGACATATATCAAAGGTAGTGTTTTAACTTGTTGTAGTTACAATAATGATATTGATTTACACAAAAAAATTGGATCTTGAATATTTTCAAATCACCATGGAGAAGGAATTTGAGATGACCAATATTTTTCACATGAAATATTTTTGGAATAGAAGTTCAATATTCTAGGAATTTACAGGGTAAGTTCCTTAGATCAAACACTAAAGGTCACCGGTCACAAATAGATCACAGATCAGTACACCAGTATTTGACGTGGTTAAAACACTCAAACAGGGAAACAGTCCATGACCTAAGCCAATGCAACCACTTCAGGAAATTTATTAATATAAGGAAAGAAAATATACATAAGATTCTCTAATAAATGGTCACTAGAAAAATGATTCTCCATGCTCTTTAAATAGAGATCATGTACCAATTGGGTGTTAAGCCACAGATCAAGTGTTGGTAATACCGAGGAGAGAATGAACTGTCAGATCACTACATATCATGACCGTTGGAGAAAAAAACATATTATTTTGAAAATTGCTCATTCATAATATACCTTCCCTTTTTAGGTAGAAAAATATCATCTCATTTTGAAAAGTGTTGATTCTTAATACACTGTTTTTTTTGAGGTAGCAAAAAATCATCTGATTTTGAAAAGTGTTGATTCAGAATACACCTTTTTTTTTAGCATATTTTTGACACTTTAAGTTATCTCATGTATCAGGTATGAACATTTTTTTTAAAATGTTAGTGATTTTCCATGCTAATTATGAAAAGTGTTGATGCAACATCAACCCCCTTTTTTAGAAGACTTATTTTTTACAGTTTAAATTTTATAATGTATGGAGTGTCAATTTTTTTTTAAAATGGAAAATTTTCATGTGGATTTTGACCATTTTTGTTAAATGTTGATTATTTAACCATTTTTCAAGTAGTCTTACTCCTCTTATTTAACCATTTTTAGTCCTAAGATATTTGGTTTTCCATTTTCGTTTATAATATATATATATATATATATATATATATATATATATATATAGATAGATAGATATTCCAAAGTTTAAAAAATTTAATTAAATTAATATTTTCACATTAGGATTTCCTTTATATTTATAAATCATTAATTAATATTTCAATACACAAAAAATAATTGTCAAAAAAAAAAAAATTAAACTCACAGATATAATTAAAAAAGAATGTATTTTAGGACATTTTTGATAAAAATGACACATTAAATAAATAAAAATAATGGAAATTTTGAATAATTTCTTTGGAAAAATAACAAATTTGTAAATTTTATATAAAAAAAAAAATAGACAACATTTCAAAAATAAAAATTCTAGAAAAATGATTTAGATAACATTTTAAGTATTAAAAACAAAAAAAAATTTAAATAAAACATAGAATTAAGTTAGGAATTTGACTTCTATGATCCATAAATTATGTATCAAATCTTTCAGTGAAAATCACAATAGAGAAATTTGTGTCCACGCGTTTTGAACCAGCTAGTGTGGTTCATCATCAGGACAAGATACGAAATCTAATTAGAATTGGAAATAAATAGAGAAGAAGTTCAACAACTATCAGACAACAATCAGTCAGTTTGACCATAAAAATAACAAAATAAAACAAAAATAAAACTATAAATAAAATAAAATAAAATAAAATAAAATATAAAAACTAAAAACTAAAATAAAATAAGAAAATAAACTAAATAGTTTGACCCTAAAAAATAAAAATAAATAAATAAATAAAAGAAAGAAAGCAAAAATAAATCAATAAAACAATAAATGAATAAAATTAAAATTAAGAATAAAATATAAAAATAAAAAATAATAAGAAATCAATAAATAAATAGATATAAAAATGAATACTAAAGTAAATAAAAATGTTAAAAAAAATAAATAAATAAATAAAAATGAAAATATTAGGAAAAATAAATAAATAAAAATAAAATAAATAAATATACATTACTTGAACACAATTCAATATATAATTTGAAACTAAATTAATTCCTTTATTTTTATTTATTTTTATTTTTTATTTTATTTTTATTTTTTAAAAAGGTAATTAATCAATAAAAATTGGATTAAAAACAAATAACAAATATAAAAAAAAAATTACAATTAAGTTATAAAAAAATAAATCATTAAAAATAAAAAATTAATAAAAAAAATTAATAATAAAACTACATTGAAAAAAATAATTAAAAAAAATACATTAAAAAAAATGATAATTTAAAAGCATAAACAAAACATACATACATATATATATATATATATATATATATATATATATATATATATATATATATATATATATATATATATATATATATATATATATTAAAAATTAAAAAATAATAGTAATAATAATAAAAAATGAATTATTGCATCTCTTGAGTCGTTGGTGGTCGCCGCGAGCTGTTGAAGATCCATCACCGCCCACCCACAGCAAGCAGTCCCTCGGGGTGAAAGAATCGAATTTGAGCTGCTGGTGGCCCAAGGGGCCACTTGCCGTGGGCGGGTGAAACTGCTGCAACTCCGTTACCCCACGTCAGGCAGTCGCTCGGGTCACCAATGGCTTAAAGCTGATTCTCAGAATTGGCTTTAAGAAATTGGTAGCTCGAGGGACCACCTGAAATTGCTCAATGGAGCTGTAGCAGCTTCACCCGCCCATGGTAGGTGGCCACGAATGCCTCAAATCCAATATTGAGAATCAGATGTGATTCTCAGAATCGGATTTCGAGCCATTGGTGACCCGAGGGGCCGCTTACCGTTGGGAGGTGGAGCTACTGAAGTTATTCCCGCCCACGGCAGGTGGCCCCTTGGGTCACCAACGACTCAAAGTCGATTCTGAGAATCAGAGCTGATTCTTAGAATGAGATTTGAGCTGTTGGTGACTGCCTACCATTGGTGGGTAGAGTTGCAGAAGCTCTGCCCACCCTTGGTAGGCAGCCCCTCGAGCCACTAATGACTCAAATCTGATTCTAAGAATCATATCCGATTCACAAAATCTGATTTGAGCCATTGGTGGTCGCCTACCGTGGCACTGTCGTGGATAGGCGGAGTTACTGCAGCTTCGCCTACCCACAACAGATGGCCACCAATGGCTCGAATCTAATTCTGAGAATTAGGTCCAATTCGGATTCTTATAATCAAATCCAATTCAGATTCTCAGAATCATATTTGAGTCATTGGTGGCTCGAGGGGCCACTTGTCGTGGGCGGCGGAGTTACTGCAGCTCTGCCCGCCCATAGCAAGCGACCCCTCGGGACACCAACAGGCTCAAAGTCAATTCTGAGAATCAGCTTGAGCCCATCGATGGCCCAAGGGACCGAATTTGTATATATTTTTATTTTTTTAAATTATAATTATTAAAATTTTTAATCAAATTTAATTATTTTTAGTTACTTAATTTTTATTTTTTAATAGTTTTTGTTTGTTATTTTAGTTGTTTTATATCTTAAATTTTTTATTTTTTTTTGTTTTTAATGTTTTCTTAAAAAAAAAAATATTTATTTAAAGATGTTCTATAATTCATTTTTTTTTAATGTTTTGTATATTTTAGTTTTTAATGTTTTTTTTTTTTATTATTTTGTTTTTTTTTTTAATTTCGTAATTTTTTCAATTTTTCAAATTTCAAATTTTGCTAATTTTTTAAAATATATATATTTTTAATATATAGGTTATTGATTTATTTTAATGTTTTTTTTTTTTTTTAATTATTCAATAAAGTGTTTTTTTATTTTTTTCTTTCCCTCATTTTTTTCCCTTAATTATGTTTTTGAAAATATATTTTTGTATATTATTTTTTATGTATAGTTTTTTATTTTTTTTATTTTTTTATTTTTTTTTGTGTGTTTTTATCTTTTATAGCTTAATTCTATATTTTTTTTTTACATTTTTATGTTTGATTTTTTTGTTTTTGTTTTTTTATATATTTTTATGTTTGACATTTTTTTTTGTCCTTTTTTTTATTATTTTATGTTTTTTTTCTAATATACAGTTTTATTTACTTTTTATTGTCATCTTTAGCTTTCATTTTGTTTTTTTTGTTTTTCAAATTTTGCTTTTATTTTTCCGTTAAAATTTTAAGGTTTATTGGAGTCATGATATTTTTTCTTTTATGTCATTATTTCTAAATGTTGAAAATCTATCCTGAAGAAAAAAAGTTGTATTCCAACATAAACACTTTTTGTTTTCAGGGTGCTTTTTGCACAAATTTTTTTTTCACTGTCATGTTTAAAACATGTTAAAAAGTTACTCCGGAAAAAAAAGCTGGTATTCCAGCATCAACACTTTTCATTTCCAAGCTATTTTTCTATGTTCTGGGGGTTTTTTTTGCTAGAGTTCTTGTTTTCAGTTTATAGTTCTTGTTTCATAGTTTACATTGTTCAGATTATAAGTTACAAAAGTAAATGGTAAAGAAGAACACTTTACCTAACTCTACACTAGACCAAGTTATACTTCACTGTTTTTTAAGTGTCCGAATATCCTAACATCCCCCCTTAAGAACAACTTGGGATAGGATTGAAAGATTTAAAAAGGTGACAAAATAGGAGAAGGAAGGAGGCATTACAACCTATCCCCCCTTAATGATAACTTTCATGAACTCCAAGCATAGATCCAAGTTTATTAAACTTCGCTTCTGTGAGAGCCTTTGTAAAGAGATCATCAACTTGATTACTTTTTGAGCAATAGTGCACTTCAACGACACGATCATGAATGAGCTTTATAATGAATTTTATGTGTATCTCAATGTTTTTCATGAGCTGATGCTGAAATGGATATTTGCATAGATTAATGACACTCTGATTATGACTTGGATGTTGCTGATGAAGAGCAAATTCAGATAGGATCTGACAAAGCCACAAGGCTTCCTTGCTGGATTCAACAACACCACGATACTCTACTTTTGCTGAAGAATGATACTCTACTTTTGCTGAAGAAAGAGAGATCAAATTTTGCTTCTTAAAATACCATGTAATATGTCCTGAACCAACAATGAATACATAACCTGCAGTAGAATTTTGATCATCAGGGTCACCAACCCAATCAAAATTAGCGAAACCAACCAACAATGGACATGCTCCTACAATGTAATGAATCTTGAACTGAGTTGTACATTGAATATATCAAAGTATTCATTTCGTTGATTTCTAGTGAATTTAATGAGGTTTGTCCATAAACCGAGCAACAAGACTAATGAAAAGGAAATATCAGAATGGGTATGGGCTAGATACAAAAGTTTACCAACAAGTTTATGGTATAAGGTAGCATTAAATTGAGGGGAATTACAAGTGACTGAAAGCTTGAGTCCAGACTGAAAGGGAGAAGGGGCTAGCTTACAATCTTACATGTGAAAATGGCGTAGAAGATGACATGCGTATTTGGACTAAGAAAGGGTAATACCTTCTTTGGATTGCAAGACTTGAAGACCAAGGAAATAATGGAAGTGTCCTGAGTCTATCATTTCAAATTTATTTTTGAGGCTAGACTTCACATGGTTTATATGGTTGGGATAAATACCAGTAAGGATAAGATCATCAACATAAAGAACAAGGATGATTATCTACTTACCCACTTTCTTGGTGTAGAAAATGTTGTCGGAATAACATCTATAAAAGAAATTATCTAAGAGAAAGCTATCCGTTTCGGCATACCAAGCCTGAGGTTCTTGTTGGAGAGAATCAAGAGACTTCCTAAGGTGAAAAACAAGGCTAGATTCATTTTGGATAAAGCGAGGGGGTTGGTCAATGTAGATTTCTTCATCCAAGTCCACATGTAAGAAGGTGGATTTAACATCCAAATGATGGAATTCGCATTTAAAGGAGGTAGTAAGGGAAAGAAAAAGGTGGATAGAATTCATTTTGGCAACATGAGAGAAGGTTTTAGTATAGTCAATTGCTTCAACTTGTGAAAATCCTTTAGCAATAAGACAAGATTTATGTCTATCAAATTTTCCATCTTTTCCAAACTTTGCTCTATAAAACCATTTGTATCTGACAAGTTTTCTTCTCTTTGGAAGAGGAACAAGATCCCAAGTATCGCTTGCCAATAAGGAACAATATTCTTCATTCATATCTACATCCCAATCCAAATGACATGAAGCTTCTTCAAAGGTATCTGAATCATGATTTTTTGGAACTTGAGCCAATAAGGAAGAGGCTCTGCCGAAATGAGAATCTATACGATGTTGATCTGCAGGGTCACCTGCAAGAGAACCTGATGCATCCTGAGTAGAGTGGACCCATTTTGGAAGTTGTGGAGTTGGAGAAAGATCTTGAGGAGGTGGAGGAGGATTTTCATCCTCGCTATCATCATCTGAAGAAGAAGGAATTCTATCAGAAGTAGAAGAGATAAAGAGAGGTGGCACATATGTCGAATGAGGCTCGCAGGCCAAAGGTGGCACACTCGCCGAACTAGGCTGGCAGGCCAATATATTTTCATCAAATTTTACATCTCTTCTAATGATTAATTTTTTGGATTTGGGTTGAAGAATTCTATATCCTTTGACGTCTTTAGAATATCCACAAAAAATCATTTTTCTCTCTTAGGTTCTAAGGCTTTATGTTTCTCATTGGGAATATGGGCCCAAGCTTCACTTCCAAAACCACCAAAGGGACTTACATCTGGTTTGATTGAGATCCATGCTTCTTCTGGAGTGACATTCCTTAAAACCTTAGTAGGAGTGTGATTTACTATGTAATTAGCACAGTTAATTTCTTCTGCCCAAAAATTAAGGCTAACTCCCTTAGATTGAAGTATACAATTGGCCATTTCTTTTAGAGTGTGATTCTTCCTTTCAGCTACCCAATTTTTTTTGGGGTATACAGAAAAATATGTTGTAATTTAATGCCATGCTCAGTGCAAAGGTTGATAATTTTTTTGTTAACATATTCTCCTCTATTATCAGATCTTAACTTAAAAATGTGATGTCCAGATTGTTTTTCAACAAAGGCTGTAAAGGCCAAGAACATGTTAAAAAATTGACTCTTGAGTTTTAATAAGTACACCCAAGTGCATCTAGATAAATCATCAATGAAAGTTAAGAATTAATTATAGCGAGAGAAAGAAACAACTGGAAGTGGACCATATAAATCAATCTACACAAACTGCAAAGGGGTTAAAGTGTGCCAAGAGGCACATTTATCAAAACTATCCTGATGATGTTTTCTGAGTACACAACTGGAAAAAACACCATCTTATCAAGATACCATAGCAAGACCTGTCACCATATTTTCTTTACATAGAGTTTGAAGAGAGTGATAGTTTAAGTGACCAAATCGCTCAGGCCAAATTTTTCTCACTTCATCATTATGAGCAAAAAAAAGAGAGGAAAGACATAATGACCCAAAGTTTTCAAATTTATACAACCTTGTGGAATCATCAGCAATGCCAGTAGCTAAAATATTTCTATGATCTCTTAGGTCCTTAATTACAACATCATGAGGTGAGAATTCTACGATTTTCCCTTCACCTGAATGAGTTATATGATAAAGAGATAAAAGGTTGTAGGACAAGGTAGGAACACATAATACATCATTAAACTGGCCATTATCTATATGACTGGTTCCATACCCTACAAAACTAAGAGATCTATCATATCCAACATAAATATTTTTGGTTTTCTCCAAATCGATGTCATGCTTCTTCATTGCTACTTCCAAGACTTTCATCTTCTTCAAACATTTTGACTCTACATGGCCATCACAATTAAAAAAGTTGAAATGTCTATTTGTCTTCTTCCCTTTGTTTTTATTTTCCTTATCATTTTGTTAAGTTTCTTTTTTATTTTGCGGCTGAGATTGCTTAAGACCCTTGTTAGGTTTAGGACCATTATTTTTAAGATGTTGCTTTTTAGGATTCTTTGGATTTGGTTGTTGCTGGGCTGCTAAGGATTTCTTAGAAGAGTTTCCACTATTAATAAGACCAAGGTGTAATAGTTTCTCTTGTTCTCTTATAAAATAATCACAAAATGCATCAAAAGAGGGGGACTTGTAGGTTGTTCCTTGATAAATGAGGGCTTCTCTAGTGGAATGGAAGGTGGAAACAAATACAGAGTATTCATGGCCTAACTTAGAAAGAATGGAATAGATAACACTACCATCTACCCTTTTGAACTTACAAACTTCTAAGAGAAGCCTAAGTGTCTTGAATTCAGACAAAAAATCTTCCATGAAGGATGAATTGTTGGGGTCCAAGGTAAGCAACTCATTTTCAAGCTAGTGGGCTATGATTTCATTTTTAATGCCAAAAGCTGTATTTATTTTTTGCATAGATTCATAAGGGGAGTCAATTTATTGGATATGAGATATAATATCTTGGGAAATGGATATTCATATAAATCCTCGTGCTTGATATATTTATTCTCCCATTTAGCCTGTTTATCTTCATCAATAGGTTTATATTCTCGTCCTAAGGCTATTCGATAAAGACCTTTACTTCTATGTAAGTCTACCATGTAGGTTAGCCATTGGAAATAATTGGTGTTGTTAAGAATAACCGGACATGAAATTTCCATTTTTAAAAACCGAATCTGAAAAGGTTGAAACTAACTACTCCAATGGAAAGATCTCAAAAAATTAGGCCGGTTAAAAAAAAGGGCCCTAAAAATGACTTTCGTATGAAGAAGTTATGCCTTTTTGAAGAAAAGTTATAGTAGATGCCGAGTTGTCACGTGATAGGTTGAAAGTTGATGGTCAAGTTATGCTTTAAAAAAAAATAACCCCCTTTTCTAAACTTAATGTAATAAGCTCACTTTAAAAAAAAACTATTTTAAGTGACCCACTATTATAAATAAGTGAGAGTCACTTTCACAATGTTACTTTATGAGCTAATGACCAAGTAGACTACAACTTAAATAAAATATAATGTGACTTTAGATGGTAAGTGACTCACTTTTTATAATGGGTAAGAAACATTATTACATAAAGTAACTTTAAATCATACGTTACATGAGCTTTTTAAGAAACAATAACTTGACAAAAGGTTTTTTAGAAAAAGAAGGTTGGCAAAGAGTCTTCAACCTAGGACCTCTATTCTCATAAAGTAAATTTACACCAAGTGAGATAGTAAAAGGATTTTCTAGTTGTTTGAAAGGCGGAAGAGGTTTTTTTATTTATTTTTTCTTTTTCCCTGGGCTGCATGCCTTTTTTACTTAAAAAAAACAACCACGCAAAAAAAATAAAAATAAAAAATCCTTATGAGAAAATGCTATAGTTGTGGTTAGTCCGTCTGGAAGCTATATATTTTTCTCACTATTTTTGATTTCTTGATATCGCACAAGGTTGAGGGGAAAGATCATACATGGGAGAAAATATCGTCTTTCTATTTCTGGTTTACCAGATCACACACAGAACAGAGCAAAGAGGACATGCCAATAAGAGGGTATAGATCTGGTAATAAAAAAGGACTATAAACCAAAATAAACAGAGGGATATATAAATATAGCTGAAAAAAATACTTTATACCTCCAGATCTGAAATGACATAACTTGGGCAACCATAAACCTTTTCGCATGAAACGAAAGGGGTTTTTCATTCTAACAGAGGCTCCGGACACAACAGAGCAATTCTCCTAGCCTGAAAGTGGTCAGAAAATGTAGATCTGGAAAACAACATTCACATGCAATCAAACCATCTTCGGATTTGGATCAACAACAAATGTGACCCTCAAAATAGCTATGATACCATGTAGGAATTTACAGGGTAAGTTCCTTAGATATAACACCAAATGTCACCACTCACAAACATATCACATTTCAGTACACCATTATTTGACATGGTTAAAACCCTCAAAGAGGGAAATAGTCCACGACCTTAGCCAGCATGGCAACTTCAAGCAATTTATTAATGTAAAGAAAGAAAATTTACATAATCTTCTCTCATAAATGGCCACCGGACAAATGACACTTGATGATCTTTAAATAGAAATCATGTACCAATCGAGGGTTAAGTCACACATCAAGTGTTGGTAATACCGAGGAGAGAATGAACCGTAATATCACTACATATAGTGACTATCACATTATAAGTTACAAAAGTACACAATAAAGAAACACATTTTACCTAACTCTATGCTAAACCACATTATACTTAACTATTTCCTATGTGTTGGAATATCCTAACTAATAGTCTTAAAAGGAACATTCATTTTCCAAAGAAAGTATTCAAAGGATATTTTAACAAGATTCAGGATGATTAAATTCAAGCTTGCAGGCATACCAATTGTCCCAGGAACCAAGCTAAGCAAGCATTATAACAGTCTACTAGTTAATTCTACTTTTTAAAATGAGCTAGTAGGAATCTGACTGTATCTCGCCACAGCAAGGCCTAACATAACGTATTTATTCAATATTATATCTAGGTTCATGAAGTCACCAAAAGAAATTCATTTGGAATAACAAAAAAGGATTTTAAGGTATATTGCAGGAACAAAAAATATGGAATTTTGTAAACTTATTCAAAGGATAACCATCTGTTTGGTTACGTAGATAGTGACTTTGTGAGAAGCGTTGATGACAAAAATATTATGTCAAATTTTGCATTTCACCTAAGTATTGGATTGATTTCATGGGCATCCAAGAAGCATCCCTTTGTCACCATTTCATAATATGAATAAGGGTATTTAGAATAAAGAAGAGCAACATTCCAGGAAGTTTGGTTAAGAATATTGATAAGTGACCTTCAACATAAAAATGAGTCAAATCCTATTTTCTGTGATAATAATTCAACTATTTCACTTTCCATAAATCATCTGTTTCGCCACTAAAGTAGAGACAATGATACTACATATTTCTTCATTTGCACACTTTTCAAAAATGGGGATATATCTCTTCAATTTTGTGTATTTAGAGATCAACTAAAAAATATATTCACCAAGTCATTGGGACGAAATTTTGTTACATTTTAGAGTCTAAAAATCAACATTCTTAGTCATTGCAACCATTGAGATTAACGGGGGTGTTAAAGAATAGTAATCTCCCCTTTTAACTAGAATGGGTAGTTAGTTGCATGCAAACTCCAGTGGGAAATTCAGGTGTGAATCCCATATATTTTTAGCTAATTATTAATTTTATAATTTTATAATTATTGGTCTCTATAGAATCTCATAGTACTAGATAATTCTCTAAATTCCTCCATGCATTGTAAAATCTATTTAATGATGAGAACATAAAGTTATAGCCCATGGTTTTTTTCATTGCTTTCATTGGTATGTGTGTCGATTCTTTCTATCAAGGAAGAATTATGTACACCATGATTGAGGGGAAACTTACCCTTGTTCCCTATTGAAATATAATATTACGAACCTTTCCTAAAACGTTAACCATGATTTTCCCACATCACCAAATGAACCAATTGTTGTAATTTTTTCAATGGATCGTAACATATGTGGGACTCACTAGGACTTTTAAGGATGCAATCTAACTAAATGAGTTATTTTTTTGGCCTTTTCAATAAAATGTTGGAATATGTTAACTAGTGTAGTCATATAAATTAAATGGTGGGTAAACATTGATAGCCATCAATTGATAATCAACATCAAAAGAGCTACTTAGTACATCTCACTCTTCCAAAATTTAAAAAGAATCATAAAATTTAACTAAATTATAAATTTATTTTAAATTATTGTTATTATCATTAATTATATAAGAATAAATATACAAAATAAACATATATAGATTTAAAAACACATAACAAAATTCTCAACTAGAATAATAATCAAAATAGTTAGCACATCTCAAAAATTAAAAATATCATAAACAATAACTAAATTATACCTTTATTTTAAATTATTATTATTATTATTAATTATATAATAATTAATATTTAAAATAGACAAATATAGATTTAAAAATGCATATAACATGATTCATAACAACAGAGATACACCTCCACTTTGTCACGAAGATACTTAACATGTTAATAGGCTTTATCAGAATATTATGAGTCAATATTATGCCTTATTAATACAACATGACAAAAAAATCACAACTCATTTAATATGACATGTGTTCACATGACATTTTTTAAATTAATCAATTTAATTAAAAGGGTAGAAAGGACATAACTACTTTTGAGATAAATTTCAGCCTTTGATTTATGAATACAGTATACTATTAATATTCTATAATATTTTATTGAAGTTAAATTCCTAGCATCTACTTAATAATTATTGATAGTTAAATTAAAATTCTAGAAACCTTATTCCAAAATAGGTATACCTATATTCTCAATGATTTCTAATTAGTTCAGAGTTATTTTATGTTTGTAACATAAGGTGTAAATTGAGGAAAAATTATTCATGCATGTGCAAGTTAAGATTAGTATATTTATTATTAGTGTTTTTTTTTTATTGAATCATGTGTCCCTAGGAAATTTATTTAATTTAGAATTTGAGTTAGAGAGCAAGAGATCTGTTGTGTTATTATGTTATTGTGTGGTTTGCTCCTTTATCCATCAGACTGGTACTTTATTTAAAGGAAACACAAGAGTTGGTAATGCCATAATTGTTTCCGACATATAATGACAGTAAATCTAGCATCAGAGTCTCGCATGTTTGTGATTTTTTTATTCTTTTACCATGGTGAATTAGTAATTTATTGGAGTAACTTAGATGAGGCCCAATATCAAACCTAGGAGCTTCCACTATAACACCATGAGTATATCCAGCAACTCACTAATACTCCAAAAGGTTTGTATAGTCTACTCCTTGAGATTTATCACAATGAGATAAGGATGACATTCCGTGGAATGTCGAGAGGATAACATCCCATTGTGCCAACCACTTGGTTTTCCCATGAGAAAACCTTTTATTTTCTAGAACAAAGAATCCCCTCATATGATTTTACCATTTACAACTCATTTGAGACATACTAGAGGGAAACCACATTAGTCGAGTCCTTTGTTTCTTCTCTGAGTAGTGAAACTATAAATTAGATTGTGAATTTGTCACAATTGCACATGATTGTAGCTCTAAAGTACATTTTGGTTTTTGTATTGTCCTAAAAAGTGTGTTGGTAAAGAAAGGAAATATCAAGGTAATATAATAAAGTTGGTTCAATTTTCTAAATAGTAATAAGTCAAGAAATAAACCCACTATCATTAAAAAAATCATTTCTAGTGTCATTGAATATGATTCCTGGCTAGCATTTAAAGAAGTCGTGATATTAAGAGGAAGAAAGCCACATCCCTTGCCCCAATGTGAAGTGGATATAAAACTGCAAATTATTAAAACTACAAATTATTTTAATTTCATTGCCACTATGAAATCTTAGTTATTGATCAAGAAAAAACTACGAGATACTGAGTCCTTTTCGTATTAGGGATTGAGTTACAAGCCAAGATTTTAAGATGAATCCATCACCTTCTAAAGAGAGCAACAATTATTTCCTCCTATGTCCATCATGAAATTCGGTTATATAAATTTATGTGATACTGTGATTTATTTTTATTTAAAATATATATTTAGAGACATAAAAAAAAAATGATTCCCTTAAAAAAAAATTGAACATTGATAGTTTTAAAATTACATAAATCAAATTTATATTTCTAAAAATACAAAAGTTCAAAATAAATGGAAAAAAATTATTAGTTGAGTGATCATTATACAACACATTTACAATTTAGACAATGTTTATGCAAATAACATGACAATATAGGTCACGGATGTGGGTGTTAGCATGATCAATGGAGGTGATGGGATGGAGGTTATGCCAGACGGGAGGCCACCTGCCTTCCCGTAAGAGGAACGTCACTTCCACCTTATACATGTTAATGCTGGTTTTAATTGCATTTAATCTGGGCGCACATCACAAACAGGTAGCCGATCCTCGATGTAGTCTCGACTGCTGTGTTATGGATCCACCTCCGTTTCAATTTAATGGCCATTCATTACAGATAATCTCCCGCTGTAGCGACGAACTGTTAAAAGCTATGGACCCGTCTTCCCCTGCGCCTGTGAATTGGTGCTGCCATCCTGCTGCTAGAATTGCAAATGAGCGCACCAACACTGGCAAGCGAAGCCGCATCAAATACTGTCTGGAGCTCGGGGATAGCCTTCATCTCTCGCTCTCTGGTTCCTGCATGTTAGCCTCTGTCTTTCTAAATTCCCATCCGACGCAGCCCCTTGTCAACTCTTCGACTCCCTAGAGTTGTAGCCCCAATTCCGCTGCAAGCATGCCTCGCCTTAGGCAAATAATGCGCTGTAGGCGCGGGTCTACCAGAGGCAATGTGAGGTGTTCGCCTTCTTCCTCGAGCTCGCCTTATGAGATTTTTTCCCCCTTGGATAGCCTTCCCCATCTTCTCCATGGTCGTTTTCTCTATTCGGGCCGCAGATTGGATTCTCCTTCGTCCTCTGCGCTACCTGCTCAATCCCACACTGCTCTTTTCTCGTTTGACTGCTCCCTCAATCGGCCAAGAGTCTCTGTTGCCATTTCGGTTGTGTTTCTTGAGGAGCCCCAGGAAGATAAAGCTGAGAATCCTTCGGATGGGCCGGGCTTTAACGAAAACACCAAGCAGGACCAAGTGCTTCAGGGTTCGGCGGGCCAGCCCAGCGGTAGCAAGGATGTTTTGCAGGGTGTCATAGGACACGATCAGGCGGAACTGGTGGTCTCTCCACCCTCTAGGACTTGGTCCACTCGGTCGAAGAAATTCCCAATGAGCGTGATGAACCAGACGATTACGGGTGCAAGATCGAGCAAGAGGCTCCTGATGAGTAATTCTGCCTCTCAATTATGGTTTTCTTTCTATGTTTCTACCCTCTCAAGTGGGCATGCTTTTGACTTTTCTGATGTTTTCAGTCATGTTCGGGTTTCTGTTAGTGACAGTCTTCAGTAATCTCAGTATTTCGAACCCCTGCATGGGATTTTTTATGGTGGTTTCTACAGGCTGGTTTCCCTCTTGAAGGGCAGTCTCATACCTTGTTTTGTCTGTCAAAAATGCACAGGGCAGTCTCAAATTTTGTTTTGTTTGTCTAAAATGCCTCAACACTGGGCAATGTTAAGGCTTCGGCCCGCTGTACACTACTTTTACTGTTAATAGACTACTTTTACTTAGAAAAAAAAAACATGACAATATAGGAAGAATCCAATTTAGGATGTAACACATCATCCTATGGAGATTCTTAGGGTTGTTACATTCATAAGAAATGCTAAAATACAGGTTAAAACTTACTCAAAACTCAAGGGAGTTGTTAATTTTAAGTTATTGTAAAAGGTTTTTGCAGTGTTATTTTCTTTTGTATATAATAAAGAGAGGTATGATCCATATGAAGAAGATTTTACAATATCCCTATTTAAATGAGACCATAATCATTACTAATTGATTTCGATGAACAAAATATTATAGGAATTAGAGTCATCCTTGGGTCATATGTCATATCCTTGGAGGTCATTAAGTTTTATAAGTAAACTTATTATGCACACACTTGTATTTATATTAATATATTGCAAGTTTTTTTTTGTGTGATTGTAGCCATATCCTAAATATAATGAGTGACCCCAAATATTAGACTATAATTAAATATGTTTTATATGTTTTGAGTGCCATGTTGATCCATGTGCTTATTGGTGGCCATCCACCTATTCCACTAGCTCACAAAAAATGCTTCTATTTTTGTAGTTCCTTTACTTTTTTAGATCCTAAACTTTTGGCGCCATTTCGAGGCCAAAACCATTTTTTTTTGCGTATTAAACACTAAAAATTCGTAAAATTTGAGTGCAATGGGAAAATTCTCTTCTCTAAAACACCTTTCCATTGAGTTATCGTGAATGCTAAACAAATATCGCATGCAAAATTTAAAACCCTCGGAGGTTGACATTCGAACTTGCCCTATCAGGGCCCACAAGCCTTTTCTCTTAGGATTATAATTTTTGGTTTTTTAGTGTTTCTCATTGCTTATTTATGATAAAAATGCCTCTGAGCTTCATTGTAAGACAATTCGGAAAATGTGTGTTACCATCGCATATCTTCTCAAAGGTAAGCTACCACCATACTGTTGAAAATGCAACAAGATGATGGAGCTTAGTGAAATGAAGTCGCCTTCACTAAGTGGGCCCGCAGGATATTTTGGCGCAAAGTCTATTTTTAGACTATGTCTATTTTTAGACATATGGAGCATGGTCTAGGAGTTGCAGTATGCTATTCTTGGATGATTGGTCGAGTTGGTAAAAATATATGGACCTCTATTTTTAGACATATAGGTCGAAGTCTATTTTTAGACTGCCTGTTTAAAAATAGGTCAGTCAAATATTATTAGCCCTTAATAATATTTGGACTCTAAACTTCAGTTTATTCTCTTACAGCACTTCAGTTGGAGCTACGGAAGTGGCTCATGCATATGACAGAAGGAATTACGCTATTCCTTGGGGTTTGGTGAGCTCATGCATGGTTGACTTCAGTTAGGACTTCAGTGGCAGAGTTTTGGTGGAGTCGATGAGACAGTTGGTGGAGTTGTGTTTGGTTTAACTTAGTTGAACTAGTTGTGATTAGTTTAACTAGCTAATCAACTAGTAATGAATGGAGTGAATTAAATATTATTTAATTCACTAATTATTAACTCATTATTCAACTCAAGAACACATCAGTTCACTACAGTGCATGGACAGTTCAGTGGAGACCAGTGGAAGAGGTAGATGAAAGGGTGAGTTTGCTATTATTTACGATAGCAGTTGTGCATGAGATTTGCACAAGCATTGGAGGAGATTGCCAATGATGATTGCGCAGTTGGAGCTAGTGATATTCGAACTTGGATCTCTCATTAGACCAGCCTTGATTGTGCAATAGAGGCAGGCAATTAGTGGATGAGTTTTGAACCTGTGACTTGTTCAAAACTAAGCTAGTTTGTGTGTAACTTTTGGAGACAGTACTGAGTACTTGTGAGGAGTATTGTACTGAGATTGTTACATGTTTCTCTTCTATTATAATATACAAATAGCTAGGGATTTTCAGCTATAAGCTTTCCCCATTACATATTGTGTTTATGTGCGCATGTGACTGTTTCCATTTCCGCAAATTGATGATTGATTGTAGAAGAGATTATGTGTTGCATATGAATTCGAATTAGTATGTGATTAGGATAATCTCGGTGGATAAATCTTCACTATTCAGCAAATTTCTACATGGTATCATAGCTAATTAATCATCGGGATCTATTGCAGTGATTACAATATTATTTCGGTAGATAGAGTCTGTATCGGGCCAGGTAGCCTCTGGATCCATCCTTTCTCTGAAAGGTGATATATCCAGTAAATGCCCTTATAGTCGATCTCTGTGCTAGAAATATTTTTTTCTCACAGATCCAGAAGCAGTTGAGTTTTTGAGTTTGGAATTCGAATTTTGCAGTAGTTTGTTTTCTTGGTGCCAGAGTTGAAAATGTCTTTCAACGGTTTGCGACTCGAAAGTGCTCTTGAAGGCAGTTCGAATTATGTTGCATGGAAATATCGGATGGAGGCAGTGTTAGAAGATAATGGACTGAAGGAGTTCATAGATACGGATGTCCAAAAGCCCACTGATCTTGCTGAAGTCGAAGCTTGGAAAAAGAAGATGGCGAAATGTCGAAGGATTCTGTTGGAGGGCGTAAAGGATCACATTGTATCCAGCCTGCATGGAAAAGCTTCTCCATATTTGATGTGGAAAGAATTGACAGATCTATTCCAGAGTAAGAGTGACCAAAGGAAGCTGGCGCTCAAGGATAAGCTCAGAAAAATTAATATGGAGAAAGGCGATAGTATCGCCAAGTAAGCTCACGAAGTTCACTTAATGCAGAGATGAGCTGGGAAGTGTGGGGGTGACTGTCGAAGAAGAGGATATGGTGGACCTGGATCTCCTTGGTCTTCCGAAAAGTTGGCATGCATATCAAGATAGTGTCAATGGTCGGGAGAAGTTGCCAGGATGGGAGCGCCTTTGGGCGGATCTAATGCAAGAGGAGATAAGGAGGACTACCAGGGACGGATCTTCATCAAAGGTATCTGATGAAGAAAATTGCGCTTTGGCTGCCAAAGCAAAGAAGGGGAAGAGCAAGGAAGCTTCTCAGTCTGGTGCGAAAGGCAAGAAGCAAGACATGTCCAAGGTGAAGTGTTTTCATTGTCACCAGCATGGACACTATGCCACAAATTGTCCGCAGAAGAAGAAAAATAAGAAGGTTGTTGGATCTGCAGCGGGAGAGGCATTGGCTTCTCAATTCGAACTGGATTTTTCACTGATCGCATGCTTGGTTTCAAGTGTGGCGGGATCAGTTTGGTTCTTGGACAGTGGTGCGTCATTTCACATGACCGGAGATCGAGATCTGTTTTCAGATCTGGAGGAAAAAGATCTTGGAGTGCACATCGAGATGGGCGATGATGGTAGATACAGTGCGACCGGTATCGGTACTATTTCCTTTGAGAGGGAGTCTGGTAAACCCTTTGTATTGAAGGAAGTTTTGCATGTTCCAGGATTGATGAAGAATCTGATCTCTGTGGCGATGTTGGAAGACAAGGGGTATGATGTGGTCTTCGGCGAAGGAAAAGCTTTCCGCGTAGTAAGACACTGGAGAGACCGGAAGATAGGGGTTCGAATCGAAACCTTTATCGATTGCAAGTAGATGTTTGCGCGGCAACTGGCATGCGGGGGCGGGAGAAGTGGTGGCTGGGAGGATGAGGGCGGGGCGGCGGCCTGAGGAGATTGGGGCCACCTTCACCATGGAGCTGAAAATGCTGCCGGCATATTTCTTTAGGCTTCTAAGGGCACTCTTGCGCAGTCAGATCAGTGCAAGGGGTGTACCTTGGGGAAGTATGTGAAAGCCACCTTTCACGAGAAGGATAGTCGCGCCACGACGATCCTTGAGAGAGTTCACACAGACGTGTGTGGTCCTTTCTCTATAGCTTCGATAGCAAAGAAAAAGTACTATGTGATCTTTGTTGATGATTTCTCTCGGAAGTGCTGGATCTTCTTCATGCAGAAGAAGAGCGAGACATTTTCAAAGTTCTGTGAATTCAAGGCGTTGGTTGAGAAGGAATCGGGGAAGCATGTGAAGGCTCTTAGGAGCGACAATGGTGGTGAATTCATCTCTACTGAATTCAAGGACTTTTGCAGCGCAGAAGGGATTCGGAGAGAGCTCATCGCACCCCATAACCCACAGCAGAACGGGGTGGCTGAGCGGAAGAACAGAACGATCGTGGGTGTTGCATGGGCGATGTTGCATGATCAGGGCCTACCCCTTCACTTGTGGGCTGAGGCATGCAATACAGCAGTGTATGTGCAGAACCGTTGTCCTCACAAGGTTCTTGGCATGAGTACACCAGAGGAGGCTTATTCTGGCAAGAGGCCTGATATTTCCCATTTGCGGATTTTTGGTTCTCATGTCTACATGCATGTGATGAAGGATGCGAGAAGGAAGCTGGATCCAACTGCTGAGGTTGGAATATTTGTGGGGTACACTGATACACCTCACAACTATCGGGTGTATTTTTTAGACAGTCGAAAGACTGTTGTGCGACGGGATATAAAATTTCAGGAGGAGAAAGCCATGCGGTGTTCGCTTGAGAGGGAGCTACACTTGCATGCAGATGAGGAGCTGTTAGTTCCTAAGGAGGAGCTTCCGGATGTGGATCAGCCACAAGAGGAAGTTCAGGAGGTGGAAGAAACCACCCATGCAGCGCCAACCATCAGAGGGCGCATGCGCACTACAGAAGCTGAGAGACTGGCTCGAGATGCAGAGATGGTTGTAGGACCACCTACAGCACAGCGCAGACAGAGGCAGTCACCGGATCGGTACACTGGATACATGGCTCTTGTGAGTCAATGTGTCGTGATGGAGCCATCCTCTTTTGAGGAAGTTGTGGAGGAACCCGCATGGGTTGATGCCATGATCGAAGAATATGATTCGATCGTCAGGAACAGTGCATGGGAGATTGTCCCAAGACCGGTGGGGAAATCAGTGGTGGGTTCGCGATGGATCTAAAAAGTGAAGCAGGCGGCTGACGGGAGTGTGGAGAAGTACAAGGCGAGATTTGTCGCCCGTGGCTTCTCACAGATCGAGGGGATTGACTATGAGGAGACTTTTGCACCTGTCGCAAGGTACTCTTCCATACGGACGATCCTTGCTCTCTCAGCGCAGATGGGGTGGCACATTCATCAGATGGATGTGAAGACTGCGTTCCTCAATGGAGTGATTGAGGAAGAGGTGTACATAGAGCAGCCTGAAGGTTTTGAGATCTTCAGCAGTGAGTCGCATGTGTGCCGACTCAAGAGAGCACTGTATGGGCTGAAGGAAGCACCTCGTGCTTGGTACACACGGATAGACAGCTACTTCACCGGGCTTGGATTTTCCAAGAGTGAGGCGGATCCTAACCTGTACCAGATTGTGGTGGAGGGGAAGCTGTTGATCATCGTACTGTATGTAGATGATATGATTTTGACGGGTGATGAGCTGTTGATACTTTCATGCAAGGAGGACCTTGCTAGAGAGTTCGAGATGAAGGACTTGGGCCTCCTTCATTATTTCTTGGGATTGGAGATTTGGCAGCGCAGTGGAGGACTGTTTGTTTCTCAGGGCAAGTATGCCCGGGAGATTCTGGAGAGGTTCAACATGCAAGGCTGCAAGCCTGTTGACACTCCTCTTCCTGGTGGTTGGAGGAAGGAGAATGCTACTTCAGCGGAGGTAGTGGATGCCACTGTCTATCGACAGTTGGTGGGGTCGCTTATGTATCTGGTCAATACACGACCCGATATATGCTATGCTATTAACCAGCTTTCACAAGCTATGGTTAATCCTACCAAGCTCTTCTGGAAGGCAGTAAAGCATGTATTGCATTATCTTAGTGGCACATCGAGATATGGTCTATGGTATAGACAGGAGGATGGAGCGAAGCTTTCCGGCTTCACTGATGCAGATTGGGCAGGGAGCCCAACGGATCGTAAGAGCACATCTAGAGGTATTTTCAGCATCGGGTCGACAGCAGTTTCCTGGTACAGCAGGAAGCAGAGATCCGTGGCACTCAGTTCAGCAGAGGCCGAGTACATGGCAGCAAGCTTGGCTGCATGCGAGGCTATTTGGATGAGGAAGATCCTCGTTGGATTGTTCGGGTTGCACTTGGAGCCTACTGTGATTTATTGTGATAACCATAGTTGCATTAAACTCTCGGCTAATCCAGTATTTCATGATATATCCAAACACATCGACATCAGGTACCATCATATCAGAGATTGTGTGCAGCGGAGAATCATGTTACTTTCATATGTTCCCACGGAGGATCAGGATGCTGACATCTTGACGAAGGCGCTCACCAGGAGAAAATTAGAATTCCACAGAGGCAGGATAGGGGTTGCAGATAATCCATATCTTGTTGAGAGTGAGTGTTGAAAATGCAACAAGATGATGGAGCTTAGTGAAATGAAGTCGCCTTCACTAAGTGGGCCCGCAGGCTATTTTTGGTGCAAAGTCTATTTTTAGACTATGTCTATTTTTAGACATATGGAGCATGGTCTAGGAGTTGTAGTATGCTATTCTTGGATGATTGGTCGAGTTGGTAAAAATAGATGGACCTCTATTTTTAGACATACAGGTCGAAGTCTATTTTTAGACTGCCTGTCTAAAAATAGGTCAGTCAAATATTATTAGCCCTTAATAATATTTGGACTCTAAACTTCAGTTTACTCTCTTGGAGCACTTCAGTTGGAGCTACGGAAGTGGCTCATGCATCTGACAGAAGGAATTACGCTATTCCTTGGGGTTTGGTGAGCTCATGCATGGTTGACTTCAGTTAGGACTTCAGTGGCAGAAGTTTGGTGGAGTTGATGAGACAGTTGGTGGAGTTGTGTTCGGTTTAACTTAGTTGAACTAGTCGAGATTAGTTTAACTAGCTAATCAAATAGTAATGAGTGGAGTGAATTAAATATTATTTAATTCACTAATTATTAACTCATTATTCAACTCAAGAACACATCAGTTCACTACAGTGCATGGACAGTTCAATGGAGACCAGTGGAAGAGGTAGATGAAAGGGTGAGTTTGCTATTAGTTGCGACAGCAGTTGTGCATGAGATTTTGCACAAGCATTGGAGGAGATTTCCAATGATGATTGCGCAGTTGGAGCTAGTGAGATTCAAACTTGGATCTCTCATTAGACCAGCCTTGATTGCGCAATAGAGGCAGGCAATTAGTGGATGAGTTTTGAACCTGTGACTTGTTCAAAACTGAGCTAGTTTGTGTGTAACTTTTGGAGACAGTACTGAGTACTTGTGAGGAGTATTGTACTGAGATTGTTACATGTTTATCTTCTATTATAATATACAAATAGCTGGGGGTTTTCAGCTATAAGCTTTCCCCATTACATATTGTGTTTATGTGCGCATGCGACTGTTTCCATTTCCGCAAATTGATGAATGATTGTAGAAGAGATTATGTGTTGCATATGAATTCGAATTAGTATGTGATCAGGATAATCTCGATGGATAAATCTTCATTATTCAGCAAATTTCTACACATACGAGTTATCTTGTTTTCATTACACATTTATACATTTTGATTGTTTTCCATTTATTAATAGAAGTCAAGTTTCACTATGTCTCTATGTTTTTGTTATAGTTTTTTTTTTTTCATTTTATTCCCTTCATAGATTCAGACCAATGGTATTAGGGAAGACTAATGTTTATCTTTTTTTTTGCATGTCTGCAATGAGGTCGAGGTATATGGATTTGGGACTCGAATTTCTTGATGCCCTGAAAATCCATCCTTGCAGAAACTAATCGCCTATAATGGTGGAATAAGATAAATAATAGGAGACAGAGAGATCGTATTAAAGAGTTTCTCAAAGAAGCTCTTGAAAGAAAAAAGAATGTGATGATGGATAATTTTTCCCAGATGTTTTTTTTGATGAAAATAAGTAACACACATTCATTAAGTGGCCACTTTGGAGGCACTACTCGCATAAATGTAGTAGTAAATTTTAATATTCCTATATTTTAAGGAAAGAGAGATGCAAAAGCTTTAGAAAAATGGTCAAATATTATAAAGGGTATCTTCCAGTCCACAATTTGTTTGTTAGATAAAATATTACCTTTACACTCCTTAGCCTCCCCCCCCCCCATGTCAAGGATTGGTTGGAATCGTATTGTTAGAAAAGTACCACGAAGGAATCCACACTATTTTCAGTGTCACCTACTTAAAATCTCTTAAGGATAATATTAAGGAACAATAGTGAATTTTTGGAAGCTACGAAGAACAACACATGACATGGAAAACATTATGGAAAGAAAGGGGCAAACAATGCCAAAGCTCAAAAATATATTTCATACCTTTCACACCAATATAGGTACAAAATATTCTAAAAAAAATGTGTTTCTCAAGTATGATGGTTTTCGGCACAAATTCATCAAAATATAAATGAAGTTCCTAGACATCCCCTC
Source organism: Pinus albicaulis (assembly GCA_034641835.2). Taxonomy (NCBI): domain Eukaryota; kingdom Viridiplantae; phylum Streptophyta; class Pinopsida; order Pinales; family Pinaceae; genus Pinus; species Pinus albicaulis. Next base: position 19,656 of record JAXQQM020065703.1, on the reverse strand, counting down.
ACTTGGAACGACATACCGATATGTTGTCAAAATTGAGAAAAAATTTAAACAAAATAAGTGACAGTTCAGATCTAAAAAGCATGAAAATTATAATGAGGGAAAGTGCATTCAAAAATTTCAAAAGAAAGAATCGAGATAGGGCGGACCATGCTAGGAAATCCCATCTAAGATTCAAAAAAATAATGGTAATTGGAAGACAAAGAAAGACATGGGAAAGTGGTACAAGTTCCACAAGAACCCTCTCATAACATCAATGGATGTTGTGCAAGGTAGTCATTGGTGGCCAAGCTTAAAGCCTTAGAGTAAAACCTATGTTCCAACTCTTAATAAGATCTAGAAAAGAAGAAATAGATCATTGATGCAAAACATAGTGGTACTATTTCCACAAGAAAAATCCAAAAAATTGAGCCTAAAGATATGGAAGAAGGGGAGCACCTCTTTCACTCACAAATGTGGGTGTACTCCATTGTATCTCATTGTCAATAGAGATATTCAAAAAAACATCATCTCAGTAGAGTTCATTAAGTGGTTTGGCTTGTCGATAAAATCATACCTCTAGCCATATGTCATCGAGTGGCTTCACCAAGAGATATATTCTCATCAACAAATAGTTCTACCTTCCCTATAGCATCAAGACTTTAAAGGATGAGGTATTTTGTGATGTTTCTCCCCTTGAAGTTTGTGATGTTCTATTAGGTCAACCATACTTGTGGAGGCATCATGTTGTATATGAGTCTAGACATCATAGTTTTATTATTAATTTAGGTATAAACTGTAGAAGATACTAGACATAGTCCCGTCTACTGGCATTTCCTTGATCTTTGCTTAGAAATGCAGTAATGTCATCACCCATACTGGGAATTTCGTATTCTTTTTTATTTTCTCAAAAATTAAGGAGAAGATTGTAGCCACAACCATGGCCTCCACACAGGTATCCTCCACAAAATAGAAGCAAGTGGATAAGATCATGGAAGAGTATAAAGACAACTTCTCCTCTACCACTAGGGTACTTATCCACTCTCAAGTCAAGCATTTAATTGATTTGACCCTTGGTTCACCTCTACCAAATGTGATAATCTATTTCTACTCTATTTTGGAAAATGAGGAACTCAAGCGATAGGTCTAGGAGCTACACTAAAGCAAAACATTCGACAAATTTCTTCACCTTTTGGAAGCCAAATTGAACTCATGTAGAATAAATATGGGACTTGTTGTCTCTACATTACTTATTGGGCCATGAAAAAAATTATAGTTAGGAATTGGTACTCAATTCCCTAGATTGACAACCTTCTCAACAACCTAAAGGGGGGCAATTACTTTAGTAAGATTGATTTGAAATACGGCCACCACCCGGCCCGAATAGAACAAACTGATGTGTGGAATGCAACTTTCAAGTCCAAGGAGGGTCCTTTTTTGTTGAAAAATGTAGCAAGAAAGTATCAATTTCATTTGTCCTTGATTAAATTGAGAAAATTCAAATTCCATATCAGTAGAAAACTTCAATGTAGTTAACTGAGGTGACATGAATCTTCTCACCCAGTGATCCGAATATAGATTGGGGGAAAATTTTTGCTAAAAATTAAAAATGACCAGAATCACTCTAAACTAGAATGAGCAGACAGGTCTCATCTCTAGGAATATTTTGCACTTCATTTCGATCAAAACAGAGTCCATATGTGAATTTTAGAGTCTGTTGTTCACTTGACCAAATAGGTGAATTTTCGAAAAAAGTCAAATAGGGTCAAAGGGGCCAATTTCTTATTTCAAGTTGGTTTTCCTCTAGCTAATGGGGCATTGACACTTTTCCAATGATGTTTGGACTGAATTTTTGGGCACATAGCAGTTTATGGTTGGTTTTTGGAGAGCCAATGGAGAGTTGACACGTGGCTAGATTGGAGGCTGCCACGTGCACCTCAAAGAGAAAATTTTGGCTAAGTGTGGTCGAAATGGCATATTATAAGGTCAAGAATTTTTTTTATGTTGTGGCTGGGCAGAGATCAGCCTCGACCCCATGATCTCCCCCACACTATGCACATGACCTACCAACTCTTCTACACAACCAGTCTTAACATGTATTTCCGCACATACATAGTTATGTTGTATATTGGTTTCGGGTGGAGGTTAAAAGGACCAGCCTAGTGGGGCCAACCCCAATGCACAGGACAAGTGCGCTATGACCGTGGTGGATTCCTAGTCTATTATGGCGGGTTTAAGTTTTAAAGCATGGTTTAATTAAACACATAAACTTGTTTAATGAGCGTTAATCCGATTTTAAGTCATATTTGTTTAAAATACTCTTAGAGCACGTAACCTCGACTTAAAAATTGCTTTCAGTTAATTGATATGTAGATTAAGAGTAAGTGAGGATTAGCACTAATTATCAGGTCCGCTAATTTTGGCACTACCTTCATTTTCGTTGGGCTTAACTAGAGTTACTCCAATTTTGGAGGAGTTTTTCTATGATGTAGTGAAGAAGCCATAACTTTGGTATATTTCGAGCAAATTAGGCTCAGAAATATTCAATCCAAGATGATTTAGATACTCTTAGCATGATGTTGGAGGTTACAGAAGGTATAGGATCACTTTAGTAAATGTTTTTTCCACTTTTAAGATTAAAGAAGCCTAGGGACACTAGGAGAGGAGGTCATTCCTAGTCCACTTGAAGACCATTTTCAAATCTAGAAGAGTCTATTTTTAGGTTTTTGGGTCTTTTGAATCCAATGGATCAGGTTTCAAAGCCATTGGAACACTGTAGGTGCATGTAATCAGATAATTGACCATTAATCCAAAGAGTGCCAAGCCATTGAAGTAGGTCCATGGAGATGTAAGCCCAGGAGGGGTGAGCTCTGTTGTCATCTATTATTTAATTTAGTTGATGTGTGTTATTTCTCTGCAATTTACTTGATGTACATGTGTTTTTAATATTTATTTTACTTAATTAATTTCTCATTAAAGACACTTAAATTTGACACATAAACCCTCACATCACTAGCTAATTTGAGACGATTTCAAACACATTTATTTCATATTGATGAGGGAGCTAGCATAGAAAAACTATTTTTCCCATATTTAGATCAAGTTGGTATCATAACATAGTTTAGATCATTTTTTCCAAGTCTAGATAGTGAATTAGCTATTAGTTTTGTATTTGTTCAAGGAAAATTTAATTGTGTGCAAGTTTATGAGTGTAAGGATAAGTTCAAAATTGAGGACTTAGCTCTCAAATCACAACAAAGAATATTTTTATGTATTACAAGTGTTATGGTAGCTTCTTTGAGAATTGTTTCTAATCCATCTACCTTAACAAGACTCTTTGATAAAGAGATTTTGCAAAAGCTCCACATCATGAGAGATTTGGTGCAAGAGTTGGTTCAAGATAGGAAGGGGAACATTATACTTCAAGAGAATTTGTGGTCAGGAAGTAGGAGAAGCAAGAGCTTCTTGAAAATATGCATGCGATGGAGACTCAGCTCCATATTGCAGAAGAAACCCTAGCCAAGTATGTGCATGAAAAATAGGTATGAAATTCAATTTTATCTTCAATTTTGTCTAAAGAAGAATGTTTTGGTTCTTTTGAAAGACACACTAGAGGAATATTATTCAAATTATTGATGAAAATGGGCAATGAAGGTAAAGGATTGGGAAAACATACACAAGGCATAGTTGAGACAATTGTTGTTGAGGAAATGCCTAGGTATTTGGGTATTGGTTATGAAAAACATGATGGAGAATGCTGCAAAGCCAAGGAGGCACATGAAGGTGGTCCAAGAAGGGCTTTCATTACATGTTCATTACCTCAAGCTTGTGAATTTTGTGTTCACGAGGAATGAAAAAGTTTTACACCCACTTTGAAATAAGATGCTCATAAGCATGCAACTAATGAAAATGGAAAACAAGGGTATGTTGAAATATCTAAATTCATTGAAGCCATTTTTGGTATGCTGAAGAGAGCCACTACCTCATAAAATTCAGCTTCTAAAGAAGGCGATGAAGGTGAATATACAAGGTATAAATTTTAATTTAATCAAGTTGCTTTTGATTATGATAAACATGGTAAATCCTCACATAATATTTAGAGAAAATTTACATGTTCCTTTTGTGGTTTGAATAACCATACCGTTTTGAGATTTTGGAATAAGATAGCCATACACAAGAAGCTTTCTAATCAAAGGAGTCTGAAAGCTAAAGGTCCAATGGATAAAGAAAACAATGTTGAAAAGAATATGCAATTATTTTTCACTCATTGCCATAAGCAGGGTCATCTTGTAGACAAGTGTTGGACTTTATATCCAACAAGTCATCGATGAAATTTGAAGAAGGTGGAGGGAGAGATTGAGAAGAATGGAAAAGAGGATTCCATAATTGATGTGGGTTAGGATGGTTCACATGATGATGTGCAGCTGAAAGAAACACCATTGAAGTGGTTTGGAAAGAGATGGTTAGATTTTTTAACCAATTTAGGCCTTTCATTTCTTTTGATGGTTGATGCAAATATTGTCTTATTGATGCATTTATTTTCCAATTGAATGAAATTTTTTTCTCTTGAAATTATGATGCATATTTCATGAAGCAAGATGTTGGAAAAGTGGAAACTGAAAGTTGACATTACTTCTAAAGGGTATGACATTTGGAACCTAGCAGCTAGCAACAGAGATTTAATACGACAACACAGCTTCTGGGAAGTACGCAGAGGCAGAATAACATTGTTTTGGGAGGATTCATGGCAACACAGAGAGAAAATATTCAGTTGCCTAGACTTAGGGGAAATCTTCTTATTCTCAAACACTCCAACCCATAGATTAATATACAAATATTGGAATACTGAAGAGGAAAGCCAATGGAAAATATGGAAAAGAAAAGAGCAGTGGGCGAATGCACCACACACGGAACAATGGAATAACTTTGCTTAAGAAATGAAAACTAGAACAGTGTTGAAAGCAATAGGGGATGATATTTTAAGGTGGGGTCATTGATCGAAAGGTATGTTCACAATTGAAGAGGCTAACCACCTTAAGTCAAATAACCATCAAGCACCGACAGGTCAAATTTGGAATAAAATCTGGAGTGTCAAATTATGGCCAAAAGTTGAATATTTTATATGGTTATTAACTCATAGAAAAAATTTAACATGGGATCATCTTCAACATCGAGGAATTCAAGGCCCATCTCTTTGTGTTATGTGCAAAAGGGAGGAGGAAAATACAGAACACCTATTCAATAATTGTACCTTTGCAAATGAAATTTGGAAACTTAATGAAGAAGTCTTTGAAAAGTCTGATAGGGATAACACTAGCATTAATACAAGCATCTGTAATTGGAGGAAAGGAGGGTATAAGAGTGAAGTTGTTAACTGTGCTTGGAAACTATCAATAGGATTCATTCTCTGGGGAGTTTGGAAAGAGCGAAATCATCGCATTTTTCGAGGAGAAGAAAAACAGGTACACTTGATATGGAACATTATAATTGAAAATATACGAGAAACCATATTGGTAGAATGCTGGTTGGATGATGATTGGAAAGGAGAGGCTAGAGAGGCGAGGATTTTAGCTAAATTGAATTTAAACTCTCAAATTTTATCCCCATCATTGTGGAAGTTCAAACCAAATCTGGAGAATATAACGAAAAGTTTTCATCCACCACCAACAGGCTTTCTGAAGCTTAATTTTGATGGTGCCTCTAAAGGAAACCCAAGACAAGTAGGGATAGGGGGTAGATTTAGAAATTTGCAAACATCTGATGTTACAATTTATTCATTCCCCATAGGATTTGCAACTAACAATGAAGCTGAATTAATGGCGGTCAAACCGGGTCTCATTATTGCAACAAGGGAGAACTATCAAAGACTTATAGTAGAAGGAGACTCTGCAATGACAATCAGAATCCTTCAAAAGCTTCAACAAGGAAGTAAGTGGGAAAATATCAGTAAAATTTGGAGAACAACTAGACTAATCGAAGAAATTGGCAATCTTATCTGTCAAATAGGATATGTCATTCCAACCCATGTCCTGAGAGAAGGTAATCAAGCAGCTAATTACTTAGTTAATTGGGCCTGCAAAAATGAAGATTGGAGGTTGGATGTTAATAAAAATCAACAAGTTTGGAATGTGGAACTTCACCCTCTACAGATCATATTGGAAAAAGATAAATCTAAACACTGATCGGGGTGCCAGCTGCAAAGTCCTCCATCTACACGTGGTGGATGAAAGCACAAAATAAAATCATAATGCATGCGCCTGATCGATTTGGTGGTCCTTCCCACCACGCTTCATCAAAGCGCAATTATGGAATGGCAACTCTGACGTACGCAATGTCAGACTCTGGCATTTTAGGTAGAAAGAATGAGATTTGTAAGAGGAAACATTTTACCACCGAGGCAGAACAAATTCCCATTGCAGAGCAAGGTAAACTCTATAGCCCAGTGCATGAAAGAATTCAGGCGGCACATAGAGGACTTTCTCCATGGCTTTGGTGGTTATATCGGGTTTGTAAGCAGGTTTAAAGGCTCTTGGACTCACATACCAGCATGGTGAAAACCAAAAGAGGCCAAGACAAGCAACTAGAAAATAAAACCACTGGCCCGAGTAAGAGAGGCCGGAAAACCAATAAACAAATTCTGGAAGAAATGGCAAAGGTTTATGAATCACAGAATCTAGAACATATCCGCAATGCAATTGAAGGTTGGGAGAGACAAACAGATAACGAGGATGAAGATTTAAAGGAGTAGGTGGCGAAAATGGATTTCATTTTTGATCCGGGGAGTACACGAGGTCGAGTATCGTTGTTCCAACAATCAGTTAAAACCTATTGGAAAATGAAATGTCTATTAGCTAAGGCCATGGCAAATATGGAGGTGAAGGATGAAAAGTCATCTTTGTTGTTTGAGCTTCTCCAAATTAAAAAAGATATTCCCAACATGATGAAGGCTCAGTATCATGTCAATGATAGAATTGGAAAGATCAAGTGTGAGCTCCACAGTCTTCAGCACAAAAATCTGATAGGAAGAAATGCAAAAGATCCAACTTTGGTGGATTCGTCTGATGGATTTTCAGTCTAGTTTAGCTATGCTGCATGTTTTTGTTGTTGTCGAATAGTAGATATAGTCTCTCTTTTAATTGTAAATGTTCTGGACACAATAAAGCGGTAAACACAGCCACAAAAAGGAAAAAACAATTTAAATTTTGGATGGCTTTTAACTCCATGCCGTGGCCAACATACTTGATTTCCTTCAGGCGAGTTGAGGCTTTGCAATGATGTTAGTATGTATAGCAGCCTGCTTGTTTAAAATATAAAAATAGAAAGGCGCTATCAAATTTGCAAAAAAAAATAAAATAAATTCAACACCTCCAAAGGTCAACATTGAGGATTTGAGATATGATCTTCTTTCCCTCGTTCACTGAATATATTAATTCTTTAATTACACCTGAACATAGGAATACTTTAACCATGCCGCTTGATTTATTTTACTAAGCAGGGCGCTCTTGAAAGGGACGGAAACTCCAAAAATCCTTTTGGAACGATTTGATATTTACAGCTAATTTGAAATTTCCAGTTGGCCATCTACACTTGTCTCTCGATGATTGATAGCTCGATCAATAGCATTTCACCATGACAACTGCATCCGTTGCAGTGCAGGATTCTTACAACAACATTGTTTATCCGGAGTTTGCGGCTCCAACATTTAATGCTTTCTTGGATTTTCCTTCGGGCTTGGCTAGTGGAGCTCGTGAACGTCGTCAATAATTTTATCATCAATGCAGTGGGGTAGAAAAATAGCCATATCAGGAAGGGCTAATTACCCCAGGATGGGCTAATTACCCCATTATTCGTTTGAAGGATTTCATTAAGGTGGCTTTTCTATAACGTTTTGTTCAGCAGACCATTAAATGTTTAATCTTGTTTCCATTTTCAAAAATATCCATTTTTAATTGTGTATTAGTCATTACATTTTCATGAATTCATTAGCACTCTATAAGATTTTGATTTATTGTTTATCACTTTCATATTTTGATTTATTGTTCAACATGACAATTTTTTATTTTAATTGAGCGAGCAGGTAGATCATCTGATAAACGGGGGAAGGATCGTTAGGATTGAGTGCCATCGGAGGCCTGGGGTGCAAGAATTTATGCTACATAGCTACAATAAAATTTTGCAGCCACGCTCAGAGATTCATGGGTAGCAGAGAGGTTTTCCATGTTAAAATATATTTTTTAAATTAATGAGATAAATTATCTAAGTGGTTGCTTTTGGAAAAATATTAATGGAGGTCTTATTTATGGCAAAGCTTTGTCTATTACATTATAAATGTGGCTATCAACCATGAAAAATTTTGAATATTAAATTTTATTATCAATTTAGTGTTTTAGAATAAAGTTTCATTTTGAATAGGGTTTCACTTTTTTTAATGTACGTTTTATTGTAGTTTATCAAGCCTAGTCTATCACATTTTCATTAGTCTGTAGCATTTTCAAGCATTTAAAACTTAATTTTCGTTACTCTTTAGCCGTCTTTTGCATTTACAACTCAATAGATATTGATGATAAAGTGGATTTCAAACATTTACAACTGAATAGATATTGATGATAAAATGGATTTCAATAAAAGCCATCTCTATGTGGATATTAATTTGCTCTAGGATTTCCTGTATTCACACATTATTGCGTTGCAATGCACAAATTCTTGTATTAGATGCGTTACTTATGTGTTGTTTATTAGGTTTTAATACTTTTTTTAAATGGTATTTCAATATTTTTAGTCTAGTGCATTATGAGTCAAAAAAAAATGTGAAGGTTAGCTTAATAAGTGTTGATTAAATTTAAGGATGCGTTCATCATTTCTTCAAACAGACATTAGATAACAAGAAATTATTAACATTGCAACACAATCTATGTAATATACTTTGAGTTTAATACATGTTATAAGAATGGGGTATTTCAATAAAGTTGGTTGAAAATCAAAATTTGATATATATAATGATTTTTTTCTTTAAATATAGAAGTTCAAATTGGACATAGTGCGTAAACATCTGTTTTTCAATTCTATATTCTTTAATCAATAACATAAACATCATATAATTCTTCATAAAAACACACTCATCTATTGGCTATCTAATCTTTTTCTCTAACCAATATACTACATAACTTTAATATATTCATTAAAATCTCTCCTAAATATAGAGCAAGGAGTAGAAATGAAAACATATAGTTTTTTGTCATAAATATTAGAAAACACTCTCATCTCTCTGTGATCTCATTCTTTTGTCTAAACAACATACTACATAAATTTAATATATTGAGGAAAGCTTCTTATATATAGAGTGTGAGGTATATTTCTATATATCTATATGTATATATATGAAAACTTCTTATATATATAGAGTGTGAGGTGTATATATATATAATTTAAGTTGACTTCTAATTTGTAAGCGGTGTAAATGAAAAATTATAATTATTTATGTAAGTTAAACAAATGTGATATGTAAAATAACCTGTAGAGCATAAGTACATGAAAAAAATATTGACTACCCATACCAATTACAAATAATACAAATTTTAAAGAAAGTAAATTTTTAACGCAATCAGTTTTGAACTCATTCAATTAATCCAAACTCTCACTTACATCTTGTTTATCATCCAGAAAAAATGTGAACAGTTGCATCAAAACAAACGGGCACGGATGCATGCACTTCTTCTTCTCATATAACTACCACTTACTGATTATTGAGAACCCTTTTTCCACGAACATACTTGAATATCCCTAATCTACAACAACACTTCTCTGTTCTTTTAACTTTTGCAGTTTCCTCTTGGATTGCAAAAGTATATCGATGTCCCGGGCGTATATGATAACGTAAGGAACACAAGGAAAAATGTTTTAGAAATTTTAGTTTAATAAATTGGTTTGTTCCTGAGTTTTTTAAAAAGATAACATGTGAAAAACGAAAATATGACATATGAAATATTGCTGATAAGAAAGTTTAATAAAGAAATTAAGATTACATTAAAATTTGTCATGCCCTCCACGTGTCAATCCATCCGCTTGGACCATCGGTGGGAGCATTTTCTTCGAAAGAAGCCTGATATCAATATTTCAAGGAAGAATGATGTTACCTACAATCATAAATGTACAACTTTTTATGCGTGAAGTAATTACGCGGAACACCTCTTTTTATAAACGAGGTTGCTCTCAGACTTTTCTCGTCTCTGCACATCCTATGGAATATCAACAGAGTCATTTCAAGTTTCATTAACGTTAACTTTGTTTTTATTTATTTGAAAGTGTTTTAATTTTAATATTAATGTAGAATTAATAATTATTTTTATTATTAAATTATTTATAAAATAATTTTAATAATATAAAGGTCAAATAATGTTATACTAATCAAATACAAATGATTAATAATAAATATGTCAAAGAATTAATTCAGTTAAAGAATTTATGAACATGTCTCTAATCTAAAACATAATAGATCTTGCTCCTTTGCCTTAGTAGAGCATGCTGAAAAGACAAAGCATCACATTTGCATTGAAGATGCTAAGGTGATTATGAGAATTGACCATTTCCACCAAGAAAAGTTGAGGGAGACCTTCGAAATTGAAAAGAGGGTTATTAACCTTAACAAGGACAATGGTTGGAGTATTAATAGATGTTGGATCCGTGCCCTTCATTCTTAGTATTTGTTTTCCTCTCCTCAGTCTTATCATTCTTTACTAATTTCTTTATTTTTATTTATTTAATTGTTATTATTTTTAATATTTATTTATTTATTTATAATTTAATTTAATTTTTATTTATTTATTTATTTAATTATTATTTAGTCATTTTATTTTCATTAGTATTATTATTATTATTATTTATAATTTTATTTTATTTTATTTTATATTTTTATTTTTAGTAATTATTTATTTATTTATTTTATTTTATTTTTATTTTATTGCATTGTATTTTATTTTATTGTAGATAACTTTACCAAAATCATAAATTCTATAAGTAATTTTTTATTAATTAATAATATAAAGTATTATACAAATCTTTAATTATTAAACAAATAACAAATAAATAAAATAAAATAAAAATAAATAAATAAATAAATATTAATAATATTAATAACAATAATTTAACTATTAATTTGTTTTATTTTAAATTGCTTATTTTAGTTAAACTAATCGTTATTCTACAACGGTTAGTTGGAGTTCTCTTATCTATTTAAACTAGGTCTTAGATCATATCTCTCATCTTGTCCTGATGATGAACCGCACTAGCTGGTTCAAAATGCGTCGACAAATTTTGCTTGAATGTTATTTTCACCGAAAACTTTTATACATGAAATAAATATTAAGATTAAAACATAACATTTCTAATAATAAAATTTATATATATTATAGTTTAATATATAAAACTTATAATATATGGTTTAAAATTTTGGGTTTATATATATATATATAATATTAAAAATAATTTAAATTATGAATAAATATATTAATTAAAACATTAATATATTAATATTTTATATTGATTAATATTTAATGCATTATCCAGATATAATAATATTATAGATTTTATAATATTATAATTTAATATATATAACCATAGTTAATAATAATAATAATGATAAACTAACCTTATATAGTTATTAATATATTAATAATATATAATATTATAATATTAATATTGATTATTTATTAATATAAATATAAATTTTAATTTATAATTTTAGTAGTGTTGAGGCTACATCATAGTCATGTCAAAAATTAACACCCAATTAGAGAGAGAAATTGAACTAGTGACTTGACATCTAGGAGTGCCTTAATAGTGCACCTAATCACCGTCTATCCAAGATCCCGTGGATATATATATATATATATATATATATATATATATATATATATATATATATATATAGAGTCTAACTATAATTACCTATATATTAATATAAACTTTGATAGTTAATGTTTAAATAGTTGATCATGGTCAAAGTTTGTCAACCATACTTTTAGCATATTTAATAATAGTCAATATGATGCCATAGCCAAACATATTTAACCTTTCTAGGGTAAACATGGACAATGATAGCCAACAATTTTCGATCGTAGCCAAATAATTATTAACCATATTGAGAACATAGTGATGTTGAACAACAGTGAGACATTGTTAACCATAGTCTAAAAGCATTCAACCATCACCAACTTTGATCACCATGGTTAACTATTGTTAACCATAGTTAAATATTGTTACCATGGTCAACCATTGTCAATCATACTTGACTCTATTTAGAATGGTTAACTTTCGTCAACTATGGTCATTCATGTTCCACCATGGGAAACCAAGAAATACCATAGTTGATCATGGTCATATTTGTCAAACCTAGCCACCATATTCAACATTTAAAAGCCATGGCCAACCCATGCTCGACATGGGAAAAAACTGTTAATATGGTCAAATATGGTCGACCTAAGTCGTCATGGTAAAGCATGGTCAACCATAGCCTTCCATTATCAATATAGACAACCATAATGTATCATAGAAAATTATTGTCAAACATAGTTAAATTAGTCAAACCATGTTCACCCATGGTGAACTTGGTCAAGCGATGTGACAAACATTTTCACAACGTGACTAACATGGTTGCAATGTTACATTGTCATACTGTGACCAAAATTTATCAAGCATCACAATGAAATGACAATGTGAAAAATATTTCCACAATCTAATATTACATTGCAATTTATCCAACGTTGCAATGCAACAATAAAAAATTAGTTAACCACATTTACTAATGTGGTTAACTATGTTCAACAATGTTTGACTATCTTTGACACTCAACACCCTTGAACTTCAATCAAACAAAATTACCTATTAATATTAATAGTCAAACATAGTCAACCACATTAGTCAAACATAGACAAACAAAGCTAACCTCTATAGTCCATGTTTAAATAAATGACCATGGTCAAAATTGGTGAACCCTATGTTTACCATATTTAACAAAAGTCGAAAGATATTCATAGTTGTCCCTTGTCAATGTACCATAATAGGCATTATAATATTTGAGTTTTTAATATTATGGCTTTTAATATTGAGTTGATAATATTAGTGTTTATAATATTGGACTTAATATTAGGGTATATTATATATAGGATTTTCAATATTAGGTTTATAAACATAGTGATGCTTAGTAATAGTCATAGATTGTTAACCATAATATAACCACAATGAACCATCATCATCTATGATCACATGGATGACTATTATTGTCCACAGCTAATTATGGCACCATAGTCAACCATTGTCAACCATAGGTGACTCTATTTAGCAGGATTGATCTTCGTCAACCATGATCACTCATGTTCAACCATGGGAAACCAAGGTCAACCATGGTCAATCATGGTCATATGTCGTTAACCATGGTCATTATATTGAATGTTTAAAATCCATGGTCAACCATGATTAATCATGGTCATATTTGGTCAACCATAGTCACCATATTCAACATTTAAAAACCATTTCAACCTATGCTTCTCATGGAAAACCATTGTTAATATGGTCAAATATGGTCAATCTAGGTCACCATGGTAAAACATGGTCAATCATACCCTAGAATTATCAATATAGACAACCATAATCTATCATAGAAAATTATGGTCAACCATTGTAAAATTAGTGAACCCATGTTCTCCCGTGGTTAACTCGGTCAAGCGATGTGACAAACATTGTCACATTGTGACAAATATGATTGTAATATTACATTGCCGCATTATGACAAAAATTTATCGAAAATTGCAATGATGTCATAATGTGAAAAATATTGCCAAAATGTTATAGTACATTGTAATTTATCCATCATTGCAATGTGACATTACAATGATAAATCCCAAAGGTTTATAATATTAATCACTTGGGTTTTTAATAGTAGTGCCTTCCATTTACAATATTAATCTTTTAGGTTTATTAATCCCAAGGGTTTATAATATTAATCTCAAGTGTTTTTAATATTAATCCCTTGGGTTTATAATATTAATTCCAAGAATATTTAATACTAATCTTAGGGTTTATAATTCTAAGGGTTAATATATTAAACTTAGGGTTTGATATACCAATCTTAGGGTTTATAATATTGGGTTTTGTGATGTTAGAATTTATAATATCCATTTAATAATAGGATTTAATAAAAAAAATTTGGAATGGTACAAAAATGTGTCCAACTTCACATTGTGACAAACATTGTCTAAATGTGACAATCAATCTCGCAATGATTATTACAATGTTAAATTACATTACAATTTATTCAACACCATAATGTGACATTACAAAATTGGGGTTTAATATTAGGGTTTATAATATTATGGCTTCTAGTATTGGTTTTAATATTATTTTTACAATCTTAGGGTTTATAATATTAATCTTAAAATGTGTAATATTAATCCTACGGTTTATAATATTTAGGAGAGGGTTTATAATATTAATCTGAGGGACTACAATATTAATATTTGGGTTTATAATGTTAAGTTTTATTATTTTAGGGTTTATAATACTTGGTTTAATATCACGGTTTAATATTGTGGCATTTGAATTGTATGGAAATATATCCAACGTAGTAGTGTATCAAGTATCACTGTAATACGATAATCATTATGATAATCATTCTCACAATGCTTTAATATTTTGGTTTATAATATTAGGTTTAGGGTTATTAATATTAAGGTTTATAATCACATAGTCTAATATTAATCTTATAGGTTTTAATCCCAAGGTTCTATAATAGGGTTTAATATTTTTCGCTTGGGTTGTTAACATTAATTTCTTGGTTTTATTAATCCCATGAGTTTATGATATTATTAGTCCCTTGGGTTTATAATATCAATAATCCCTTGGTTTATTTATCCTTTGGGGTTTATAATATTAATCCCCAATATGTATAATAACATATTACGGTTTATAATATTAACCTTAGGTTTCATATACTAATCCTAAGGTTTAATATTAATCTATAATCCCAGAGTTTAATATTAAACTTGGAGTTTATAAAACTAATCCTATTGTTTAATATTAATTTCTTAAATTTATTTATTTAAGAATTTATAATATTAATCTAAAAATTTATAATATAAATCTCTTGGGTTTATAATATAAACTCAAAGGGTTTATCATATTATTAATCCTTGGATTGGGAATTTTATGTTACCCATCAAATTAACAAGTTTAAAAATTAAGTGACCTGGTAGCTTACGTGTAAATTTTAATGTAGCCATTGTTTGATGGTCAAATCAAGAAAATACAGAAAATAAAGGTAAATACAAGTCGAATTCCACTATTGGATCAACCTTTCCAAATTGTTTCAATGCGTCAAAAGATATGTCAGACTTAATTTTTAAGGTTGGAATCTAATTAAGTTATAATTAAAATGTTGGAATATGTTAATTATTCATACATATGTGACTTAATATCAACGTATTTACCATGAGTGTTTTGAAATTTATTTAATTATGTATATGCAGTCTATTTAATTGAATCAAAATTCATGTTAGAGAACACCCTCACATGCTACTATTTTACTATGTGGTTTACTCCTATCTATAAACGAGATAATAAAGTTGGTTTCAACGTTCGAGATAACAAGGAATCAAGAAATAACTTGAATTTAGGTTTGTAAACAAGTTACCAATAAAAAAAATCATTCACAATTTTGTTGAAGGAAACATGAGCAGCATTCACTACTCAAACAAGGGAGGCTGCGAAGCAGCAAATCCCTGCCACTGATTAAAAATACAAAACAAGTATGTGTGCCAGTCACTGGTCACTGCAACGAGTGCCGCACATAATATTTAAATCACTGGTCACTGCAACGGGTGCCGTACATAATATTTAAATATATGCATATTCACGATATTGAAAGTATTTTAACTAAGCAGTAGAATAGGAACTCTTAGTCTTCAAAATATCGAAAGCAGTTTAACTAAGCAGTAGAATAGGAGCTCTTAGTCATTGAAGCCAGTAGTCTCAGATGAATATTCATAGCTTATTAAGGAAACTTGAAAATTTGAAATCTATCATTTGACAAATTGCATGTCCTTCATGTAACTATTTGAAGAATGTAATTTTTAAAAGGTGATTTAGTGGGTGGCACAGTGGCACTTGGTTATTGCTTAAAGTTTCGTTGAGGTTTGCTAGTGAGATATAAATGCTTTCTTATTTCACTTTAGAAGTAGTGGTTATTTTTTCCTGTATATGAAATCTGTGACCATTTCCTTATTGTTAGTATATGTATATCTGATCATCTGAAAGGAAAATCAAAATACTAAAGAAAGGAGTGGCAGCATATATTCCGACTTACAACTTACAAGTTAGGAATTTGGTTTCTTTTAAAGAAATTGAAGCATTGCTTACGATGTCGGTTTTCCTTTTGGGTGCATGGCACATTCAGGCACAGAACTTATTCAACAGATGCAAGTTAGAGGAGTGCACGTATTTATGATTTCAATTTCATTTGACACTTGAGTTTTTAAGGTAAAATAAAAATATGGGTGTTTTATAAGCACAATTTGGATAATTTAAATCTTTTTAGGAGATAGGCACAATATACATTTAAATTGCACTAGCCTTGCTTTCTTAAAACAAATGAACCTGTAGCGACTATCTTTCATAGAATATGTTGAAGATTATTTTGCATTTTCTGTTTATCACTCATGTAAAGCTTATTGACATGGAGTCTTTATGAAGTTTATTTTATTTTTAGTTTTTTTCCACTGGATTTTTATCATATAGGAAGTCCCAATGCAAAACTCAGTGCGCATTGACATCAGATGGTAAAATCTCGTGGCAATAATACATCATAACAAATGGACATGCTTAACTCCTATCCAGTTTAAGAACGTCTTAACTTCTCATCTGGAGTCTCTTCTTCTATTTTGGAAATGTCCTCCATCCTGCATGAATGCAGTCTCCTCTGGAAAGGCAATGAGGTCTCTGTGATAATGGAATCGACAGAGATTGATATCCAAATCAAGTTCCAGTAGCAGGGTATCTATATAGCAGACCCTTAAATTTAAATTTGATTTGTAGTGCTTTTTAAATCTACAGTGCACGCTACATTGATAGGCGATTTGTAGTGTTTTTGAATGTGATTTTAGATATACAGTGGGTTAAAATGAATAGAGTATTATATTGAAAATTGCAGAGTTTTTTAAAGCTACCATGTATGCTTCCCCGATCTTTCCCGATCGGGGTGTGACCTTGTACAATATTGTCCTTGGGATTTGGCGTATGATTGATATGACAAGTGGCAAGACCGCTAGGCAGTAGCAAGGTCATTCCAACATGCGTGATCGGCTTGCCAAGTTTCATTGTCTGCTCCACCACAAGAATAGGCTTGCCAAGTTTCGTCGTCTGCACTGCCACCTGGCTAGCATGCCTTAGGGCACTTCAAACTATTAATGGAGATTAAAAATTATATGACAGAAATCATATGATCCCTGAAAACTATACACTTATTCATATAAGGTGAAGATTGAAGATTTGATTAAGTAGATACAAAACTTATATTTTTCTGTTGAAATGAAAAGATAATCCTGTTGCTGCCCATTAAGTCTTAAAAGACCGAAAAGATAATCCTGTTGCTGGCCATTATGTCTGAAAAGCTCGAGCACTACAATTCGGCCATAGATTGGTGCTTTTAGAATTTTTTGCGAAACTTCGTATATTTACCAGTTTCATATATATTTACTAGTTAAGCTGAATTTAGTTGGATAACCTGCTCGCCATTGTTATTCCATATTAGATATATGAATTTATAAGGTTGTGGACGGTATTTTTCTCTGTTCTCCATTGTTATACCATATCAGGTAGCAAAAAATTGTGGGTGTAATGCTCACGGTATGGGACAACGACAGTATAATCGTCCGGAGGAAATACAGAGCACCATCCTGTATGTTTGATATTATGATTTGACATTGTGTTTTCTTGGTCGGGTCAGCGAGCACAAGGTGGTGGTGACTGCTTCTGATCGAGTCCCCCCTCAACATTTTCATGGCACTGGACATTGGGTATGTATTCCCTCTTCCAATGGCTCCCTGTCTGTGGCATAAGTTTTCTGGCTTTTCGTTTTCTAGCTTTCTCTGCATTTGAATGTGTCGTCCTACCATACCCACATTATGTACTCGACAAAAAAAAACAGCAACTCTGTAAGAAGAAGAAAAGCAAGTATATCTGTAAGAAGAAAAAAAACAAGTATATCTGAATCACTGCTTGTCGGGAAACAACACAGAGATAATCTATGGTCAATCTGATGCACAATGAAGAAAAAGAATGTATACCCAGCTAGAATTCATTAGACATGAATCCCTGAAATCAAAAAGAGAAAAATATGTGTAGATCTGTGTATAATAATTTGTGTGAAAAGGGGAGGGGGGGGCTTATGGACATCTCGAGGCATAGAGCTGGCTAGTTATAAAATGAGAATATCCTCTTTTGCTTCTGCTTCGGCCATTGTAAACAGATCTATGCTTAGTTATAAAGTGAGAATGTTGCGCAACTTACTAGATACTTGCTGAGCAAGTGGCTGGAACCCTGCTTCGGACTGCTAATTCAAAAACCCATCATCGGAGGCGAGGCCTGAGTCCTCGAACCCGTGATCAGGCGTATGCAAAAAGTGTAGGTCATCCTCCATGCTCTGCTGGGATATGATTTTCTTGAGCATGGAAACTAGGTTGGGATGCATCGTGGGCGTGTTAAAGGACCCTGTAGCAGCCGAGAATTCGCCGGATTTAGATGTTTTGTAATTTAACACTGCTATTATATATATTGCATGCAGGTCAAGAAGGTGCAGAGAAACAGACAAAGAAATATAAGACAAATGCACGTAGAAGGGGTCTTGGTCTTACTTCAGAGGAAGTTACCAAAAAAGTTGCAGAAGAAGTTGCGGAATTGCATTGACCGCCCTCGAAAAATACATGGATCAGGATAGTGCAAGGTGCCCGTGGTGAAGCGGTGAAGCAGAACGACCTTTTCAAAATAGCCTTCTCAAGGTGCCGAGATGCCGGTGGTGAAGCAGAACAGCCTTCAAGGGACGATGAAGAGAACAACATTCTGAAGATGCCGGCGGTGAAGCGGAACGAGCGCGAGATAAATCAGGTGGAGGGACTCGAGATGGAACCCACAGAGTAAGCTAACGGAAAAGCTAATGGTTCCAGTTTTATGCCAAACCAAAGCTAAGTTGAGATGCTGAGATGCAGACACTAAGTAGCCAATATTTCAGCCACGTTGTTTGCATGAAAATGTATGTGGCAGCTCCGAAACGACAGAAAAAGAATGAAAGGAACATCGGCTCATTCAAAGGATTTAATGTGGGTTTACGTATGTTGTAGTATTGACAAACATTTAATGTCAATAGATTAATGCTAACATTAATTCACCATGAACATTTTGAAATTAATTTGATTGACACTATGCTTTTTTAACCTAAGATTTCAACTGCTATGCCGCTCTCAGCCTCGGGAAAAGGCCAAATAAGACCTCAAAACTGCTGATTGGTTAACACAACGGTTGAATTAAGCTTATTGGTTGAGGAAAAAATATAGATCGCAAACATAGCTTTAAATCTATTTGTTCACCTTTGGGTTCTGTGCAGTACTAATACACATCCTAAAATCGATTACTATAGTC
>JAXQQM020067896.1:0-71067 GCA_034641835.2 Pinus albicaulis | reverse complement strand
GTTTTTAGGTTTTTGAGGGAAGAACTGATCAAAGACTAAGATAGATAAAAATATTGTTAGATCAACTGGGCTATGGGGTTGAAAAGTTAGAAAAAGCCTTAGATGGTGATACAAGGTATGTTGAAGGGCCGATTTGATCAAGGTAAAATGGATCTTTGGGTAAAATGAAGTGGGATGGACACTAAGTTTGTGAAGAACAAAGGCTTTCAAACATAAATAGTTCAATAGCAAACATTTATATGGTAGGGCTAACCATCAATCATGATAAATGTAACTACAAACTGATAAATGCATAGAAATAAACATTCAAGCAATACATAGAGATATATGACTCTTTAACTTTAGGAAATTGCTATCAGACTTTGGGGAAAGACAATTAAGACAAACAAATAACTCAAGCTACTAAGAGGAAACTCATAGACATAGTATTTCGACCTATCGGACACTTTGAACTAAGATTGTAGAGTTTTAGGCAAAGGGCAAGATCGATACAAGACCTCTTTGGTTCAACTAGGACGATCAAACATTCAAAGAAAGGTTTCAGAGTTGGAAGCCTTGACTATCCATGAGTAAGCAGAGCATACCATGAATCATACTTAGCATGCATAACAATCATAAATGAAACAAGCAAACAATTTCTTCAGTGATCAAAGAGAAATTAAGAATTCTTTGATATGACTAAGGAAGAAAACATAAAAGCTATAATGAAACAACAAATCTGAGGTGCCTCCAAGGGCATGTCTCAAATCTATTCTCTATTGTCTTAAAGCAAGAAAGAGAATGAAATATGTATGAAAAATAAGAAACATAACAGAGAGGGACACTATACCATTTTACCAAGTCAAGGAATCCAACAACAGTCTTCTTTCATCATCCAAAAACATTCAAGAAACTATCCAATGCATGAGACAAGTATTTCTTCCAATCTTCTATAACCATATATTTCTCTATATCATCAAGTTCAGCCTTGTTTACAATGAAGTCTCTTGGAATATATAGGCCAAGATGAGGGACAACCTCCTAGTGCAACTAGCAAGCTCATTGGCCTATCAAAAATATCTGATTTTGTCCTTGAGGCTTTGCAAAGCCCAAGGAAAAAACTATCTTTAAAACTATCCTAAAAATTCTAAAAGAGGAAATTATATTGACTTTTCCCAACTAACAATGGCCAAAAAAGGTTAAACGCACATTTGGAAAAGCCACTTCAGAAAACTGCATTTTTACAAAAATACTTCAGAAATATAGCAGCAGAAAATTCCCTGTTTTGCGGGCCACCTTTGGAGGACTTCCTGATGTCAAAATGAGGCCTATGATGGCTCATTGGAAAGCCCTGGATGTATATTTTCTGAAAATTCTTTGTTTTTCCCAAACGGATCACTATAAACCTATGAAAATCTGACTTGTGTGGAAAAACCCAGAAATTAGCCTTTGCTGATATGCGGGGCAGAGTGTTGAAAAGGTGATTGTTTTTCGCCACTTTGGGGGACCAAAACATCTTCAACTGATCTAAAATTTGCTGAGTAGATGCCCCTAAAATTATGGAATCCAATGATACCACTCTCAAGAGCCGAGGATTCTCCAAACAAAAATGCCAGTGCCCATGATTTTATCCAATTAGGCCCAAAAATGTCAAAAAACAAGAACATGTCAAAATTCGCTCAATTTTGGTGAGAAAGTACCTCAAGGCTTCTTAGAAACATGTCTATAATCTCGGGCCAAAATTCCAATATTAGAGGTGTCTTTCTCCTTTTTTCTCACCGGGCACCCTCTTTGGGCAATTTTGAGTTTTTCTTCTGCATCCTTTCATTTCCTTTGGGCAAATTGATTTGGCTTTTTGTAGCGCCCGTTGCTTCTGATACTCTTCACTGACTTACCAAGACCAACCTTTGAAATAATCATTGGAGAAAATATTCAATCAGGACACCTTTTACTCTTTGTAAATCAATTTTTTTCATTGATGCTAGCAAACAAGCATTTGTCAAAATGAAAACAAAATTACTTCTTTATCACTGTGCTTGATTTCTTTTAATTTAGCAAACAAGGTATGTTTTTTGTTAACATGGTTAAGACACCTTTTCAAACAAATTGGAGACCTCTTCACAACTCTACTCTCTTGATTTTGGAGTTTGCACAAATCCTTTTCTTCTTCACAACATAAGAAAACCTCCTTCAATTTTGACAAAAGCTCTATCCTCTAATCACTGTATCTCTCTTTTTAAGATGGTCATGGCACCTTTGAAAATAATGTAAAATCACCTCTTTAAACTGATTTGAAAACCTCAACCTAAGTCTGCTTTTCTCTTAGAGACTATGTATGCTCTAAGCCATTCATAACACAAGAAAACTTTCAAATTGGCTCCTAAAACCTCCTCCCTTGCACTGCATCTTTGTGGTTTATTTGAGACAAAAGGGATTCATTTAAAACACTGTTTTAAATACTCTTTCAAACTAATTGAAAACCTTCTAATCAAACTGATGATTTTCTTTTAGAGACTATGCATATCCCTTAGTCATTCATAGAAAGAAAAGCTCCTCCAAAGTGACACAATAACCACTATCTCTTTCACTATTTTATGTCCTTTGTAATCATAGTCAAAGACTTCCTTTACTTTGACAAAGTCCTCATCCCTTTTACCACTGTTTCTCTCTTTTTTTTAGCAGACAAAATGCTTTTAAAACCACTGTCAAGATGATCCTTTAGTTGATTTGAGACCCCTTCAAACTAACTCTGTTTCTGCTTCTATCAACTATGTGTAACCTTAGCTATCTCATAGCACAAAAGACCTCCTTTAATTTTGACAAAAACCCTATCCTGTGATCACTCTTTCTCTCAGTTTTTAGATGATCAAGGCATGTTTGAAATCAACGTTTTAAAGACTGCATTCAATTAACAAAGGTCTTCATCTTCTAACCACTGTTCTTCTCTGATTTTAACAAAAAAATTTACCTTTGCAAACATTGTTAAGACACCTTTCACACTGATTTTAGATCCTTCAATGTAAGTCTACCTTTTCCTCCAGCAACTGTGTATATTTTAACTCTCCTCAACACAAAAAGACCTTTTTAAGATGACTTTGAAACTCCCTAAAAAAATCTTTTCTCGTCGTGGTAGATTGGATGTATCATTTCTCAAAACATTCTTGATGCATTGGACGTGAAATCATAGTGGGGAAAAAAGTTTTGGGCACTTTTGAAAATCTGGTTGCTGGTGGCCTGGGCACCTGGGCGGTGGGTTGCTTAGGAGTGTTCTGGGCAAGTCGAAAAACAAAGGTCTGGAGTATTTTTTCACAACTTCAAATATTTAAATTGGAAAATGATTGTATTAGGGGCATTTGGCGCTTGGAATGGAATTTTTTCGTGCTTGGAGGGCTTTGAAAATGTCAAAAAATGCTCGGGCCCTGCCGTTCAGTAGCAGCTTGCGTTCAGGGGAAACACTGGGCAATGGGCACTGGGTCGTTCAGACATGGCCCAGGCCGTTCATAGTTGAGATATGCAAGGGTTATAAAATGGTAAATCAATGATCGACAACGTAAATTGAAAGTATTAAGATCATTAGGCAAGTGAGAGGGAGGCCTATCATGGCATGGGGCGATCGAAGGAGGTGTTTTAAACTCGGGCAGTGGCATTCCGAAACACACCGGCACGTTCAGGGGCAACACCGGGTGTCGGGCACAGGTGTGCCGCGCCTACCTACAGGCATGCCGTACCTAGTGAAATTTTCTTCTATGTCCTCCTACAGGCACGCCGCGTTCATTCTCAGGCGTGCCGCGCTTGAAAACATCCAAAATGTGTTTAAACATCACCACTCCTGTTGTGAATTTTCCTGTATAATGGATGAAAAACATTATTCCCCAACCCTTTTACCACTTCTTGGAGGGTTTCAAACGTGGTTTCCTCCCTTTTTCAAGTTGAAAAAATCAAAAAAATCTTTTTTTCCTTGCAGCTGTATTTAAAAGGCTTGGTGATTTGTTTGTTTAAATGTGTAATTCCAACTGTAGTCTCCAGTTCTTGTTTTGAGGGGGTAAAATCTCTTTCATCAAAATCATTGATGAGCTCCTCCTTTTTGGATAGGAAAGAAGGCATATTGCCGTGACTATGTCCTTCAGTGTCATCATATTTAAATGCATCAGCGCATCATGCATCAACAGGGGAAACAATGTTTTCAAGTTCAAACAAACCAACATCTGCAAAAGCTCTTTCCATGATACAACAAACTCTAACTGAGTAATTGGTATTGAAATAAGATTTTCCAGGACCACATGTGACTGATATGCTTGCTGTGGAGGTCCCTGAATAAATTTAGTAGCACAACTCTACTAGTTTGCATTGTAAACATTAGGATGTTGTCCCTCTACCTCTTTTGAGTTAGCTGGAAAGAGTAGCTTTCGATATGAAAATGAAATTTGTTTGAGCATTACTTTAAACATTGGTATGAGCTGATTTTCATGGTGAAAACCTCAGAAGAACTAACCTTCTGTTTCTCTGTGAAGGAGTTCTGGGAAGTTTTAACAGTGATGTCATTAATGACCTCATCTTCAGCCTTGATTTTTTTGCTACTTGGGACAAGGTCCAAGCACTCCATGAGGGACTCCAATACCTGTTGCTACCATTATAGCTGTGGGAGTGGAAAGCCTTAAAGCACAAGGATAGGTAATGGTCAGAACTGAGATATCAAACATAAGTGCAAAAAAAAAAAGATTACTAGCAGGTGGAAACTAATCTTCTCAATAGGCACTAAGTACTCCAGCAAGATACCAGCCCAACCATGTCACAAAAGCCAATGCAACAATGATGGGAAAAAAAAATTGGCAATATAATCAGTAAAATTCTAATATGGGGCTTTATCCATTTGAGTTGTCTCAACCAAACTAACAATCTGGGATAAAGCAAGATCTAAACCTATTTTTTTTATTTGAATGTGAAGAGCCCCATTTAAGTTCAGAGTGCCTCTTATGATTGTCCTTCCAACCTCCTTGACACTGGTGCAGACTCACCAGTAATCATACTCTTATTGACATGGCTGAAGCCCCATACCACTGCATGTTTTTCTTTTTATGTGGAAGAGGTTTTCAACACAATGATTTTTCATTTGTATTAACCATTGTTTCACAACTGGTCTTACCAATAAAAAACCCTTTCAAACACAATTTCATATCTTTTCCATGCATTTGTTGTTCATCCTTTTGGAGAAAATAGTGTAAACAATTTTTTGAAGTCACTTGAAACACCTGTTGGCTCTCTGCTCTTTCAATGAGGTTACATCCCTAATCTATCTTTGGAGGGAGGCTTTCATATACACAAGTTCATGGGCCTTTTAGCACCAGTGTATTATCCTTCTGTTTGTAACATAAAATGGGTCTTCAACTTAACACCTCTGTTTGTTTCATCATCATTTCCCGATTAGTGTTTTAAAATGGAAGCCTTTCTCACACATCATTTTGAAATCCGGCTGATGTTTCTTTTGTTCATCCCTTGGAAGGAGGTGGCCTACAACAACTATGAAATTACTCAAAACACCTTGATCCTCTGCTTTTTAAATGAAGGAGGTCTTATTGATCCTATTCCTAACCATATTCTCTTAAATTGGAGGAGGTTATCAGCATGTTTCCCAACCATCTACTTTTAAATGAAGGAGGTTCTTATCATGTTAGTTAACCATCTGCTCTTGCTTGGAGGAGGTTATCAGCATGATGTATTCTAACATTTTATCTTTTGAAGGAGGTCAACACAGTCATGAAATTTCATCTATTTCAAAAACTGTGTCATCTTTCCTTGAAATATATATCTCTTCTTGGTATATCACAATAGGTAATAAAGTGAAATTTTGACAATCTGCTATATGAGGCATGTTCTGAGATATGTATCTTTTTGTCAAAATATCCTTATAAACTTTTAAAACAGAAGCTACATGACTTGTATTTGTAGAATATTCGCTTGCTAGTCATCATTTACTAACCTTTCTTGACTGTGTTTGTAGAGGTACATGGATTTTCTCTTTGACTAGTGTTTTTAGCCCAGGCTCAAGGCAACATAAGAAGCAGCTGTCTTCTTATGTATTATGATGGTGTCCTTGGGAAAGCTTATGCAGCATTACCTCTGAAGGAAACACTGAAACACTGCAGATCAATATTATATCAGTCCTTTGTATTTATGCAGCTTTGAAGGATGGTATCAGCTTTTTAGGGAAACTTTTGACCTTTGAAACATGTACTCCTGCTCTCTTTTCATTTTAGCTCTCCATTTGCTACATGATGGAAAATTTATTCAACATGAGAGACTTATTTGGACTTGTCTCTTTGCTCTTTTTTGGATACTATTTGTCATTCACTTACACCCCTGCAGAGATGCAAAAAAATATGACTTTGAACCTTGGAAGGATTCTTTGGTGCCTTATGGAAATTTTGCCCGATCTAAGCACATTCTTTTAGACAGTGAACATGCTTATCTTCTTCTGATTTGGATCTTTGCTAAATTTCTTCTTGAACAGAGATAGAATGACCTCTTAGTGGTGTTCGACCTATGGATGTGTCAAAAATTATTTTTGCAGAAAAGGAGGACAAGCTCTGACTGATTTGTACTAGACAGAGGCTCTTTGGCTTAAGATGTTTTTTCCAAGGAAAATACTTCGTAAACGCCACTATCTAACTTAGGGGAAACTTTCATTGATTCTGATTGATTTTTTGACAAGAAAATCAAGGATAGGAAGGGAGAAACTTTGTCAAATATTGGACAGTGAAATTCATGAGAAACAAGGGAAAAATGATAGCAGATAAGCAAGTCTAAGACAGTTATAGACAGGGATATTTTGCTGAAGCAAGACATGAATTGAAAACTAAAGCTTGCTCTGATAATAGGCTGACAGGGAGAGGTAGGAGGATAAAAAATTTGTCTGGGGTGTTTTCTAGATGACAAATTGACATATTGAGATTAGCTTCTAGAAAAATCAGCTAAGGAATCTAGTCATCAACAACAGGTGAAAAAAATTGATGACTAACAAACAGTGATGAGGAAAATGAAACCAAGATAGTGAATTCCCTTCTAAAAGACCAGAATGCATAGATTAAGGACTTGGAGGCTGATCTAGAGAGTTAAAAAGATCTTATTCACTTCCTACAAATGCAAAATAAACAAATGAGTGGCCAACTAGCCATCTATGAAGCAAGGGCGCTCAAATATAGGAAATAATCTCAAAGGTCACAAGTGAAATTGGAGGAATACATGGGCGCCTATGAGGAAGATTATGAGGAAGAGGGGCAAGCTAGAAAGAGACCTAAGACTATCAGTCTTAGGAGAGCATTGGCAAAGAAAAAAGAGGAATAATTAGCCCAAGCACAACAATTTCCCCTCACCAAACTCCTTGCCATGGAAATTGAGCATGACAGGGAAGCATGTGTTGAGATAGCCCATCTACATATAGAGGCAAAACTGGATAAGGCCAACAAATACTTGAGCTTGCAAAGGAGGATGATTGAGCATTACAAACGGAGAAATCTTTGCAAGACAAAAGCTCAAAACTGCCCAAAATGAGGGCCCGACACCAAATGATGAAAAATACCAAGCTAGGCTTGGTATTTTGGCCCAATTTTCTCTACAGGTCTCTAAGGACCCTTGAGGCACCTACATACCATGTTTGAGGAGAATTGAATGAGTTTTTGTTTTTTGCAAAATTTCAAGCCTAAGAAAGCAACACCCCCTGTGCTACACTTTTTCCTAGGGAATTTTCGGAGGGAGAAGATTAAATTTTTGGATTCCCCTTCATGAGAGGAGTATTATCACCAAATTCCAGCTCAATTGGAGTTGTTTTGGTCCCCCAAAAGGGTCAAAAACACTCATTTTTTCACCTTTCTGGCCTCTTTTTTGAGCAGGTGCTACGCTCCTGGTAGATTTGGATTTTTCCACTTTTTAGGAAAATTTTAGAGGTCATATTGGGGACACAAAGGTATATTTGGAAATTATACATCCACATCTTTCCAACGGGCCATCACAGAGCCTTTTCCAACATTGGGAAGGCCTCCAAAACTCTGTTGCAAAAAGACCTTTTTTGGTGTTGCGCTCCTGGAAAATTTTTAATTTTTGAGACAGTATGTTGAGTTCCTATGTGAAACTAAGAAAATGTGCATTAGGAAAGTTTTATCATGTATGTCAGACCCTAAAATTCAATATTTTTTCTATTTTAGTCTGGAAAAGATATTTTGGAAGTTGTTTCGTGCCTTCGACCTTCTAGGGCCTCAAGGACAAGTTAGGATATTTTTTTTTGGCCAATAGGCTTCTAGGTGCTCTAGTGAGCTATCTTCCTCCTTTATTGTTATATAAGCCATGAGGATTCATTGTAAATAGTTGGGACTTGATGTGTTATAGAGCAATACATGGTTTATGAGCTTGGAGAAGATATTTGGTTTTATGAAGTGAATGAATGGCTTGTGTGGCTTGATGTTCGAGAGGTTTGCATGTAGGATTCCATAGCTTGGTGAATGGTGATGTTTTTATAGCTTGTTATTGTTTTATTATACTTTTCAAAACATCTGTGCAGATTCCAAAAAGGCAGTGGCACATAAGCAACATTTCTCATTGAAACAAAGAGAGCATTGGGAGGATATTTGGCCTCAATCATGAATTTTGTAGAGGGACAGCTGCCCTTTGCCCACATTCCTATAAAGAGACTAAAAATAAATCAGATAAGCCATAAGGTGAGGTAAAAATAAGGATCAACACAAGGAGCCCATTCATAAAGAAAAGCAGTAGGTGTGTATTTACTAAGAATGCAAATGTATGACTGATTTGACCAAACAGTGGAAACATATTTAAAAATATCAAATAACTCCCCCAACCCTCCAAATAATCACTAGAAACATTTCAGGCATGAGTGATAAGTTTGAATGGATGTTTTATTTAAGAATTTTGAAGGCAGCCTTGTGTACATTTATATACATCCCTAAAAGCTAAAAGGTTGGGAAACTGAAAAAAAATGGTCATAATAAGAGGCAAAGACACCTCCTTCACCAACAGTAGATGGTTTCAACAGTTTTACAACTATCTTCTAAGTTTTTCAAACAAGCACAAATCCCACTTAATCAAAGGATAAGATCAAAGTTCTTAAAAATATCTAAGGAGACAGATATAGGGCACTAAATGCCACTTTAACTCAAGGAGGCAAAGCATCATCTCAAGAATATGTTTGCTAACAAAGAAACACTCAAAGGCATGTTCAAAATGTCTAAAGGAGGAAAAAAATGATTTAAAAACCCCTCTAACAAATGATTTTGACAAGCAGGGATAATTTAGGATCTAACCAATTTTCCAAGTGCAAAAAGAAATAGTGGTTAAAAATGGCTATAAAGGACATTCAAAATTAGCTCCAAAAGGCATTTTAAAAAGGAAAAGGGTGCAACAGGAACCTTATAAAATGAGGTTTTAAGTTTAATTATTTAAAAAAAAGGGGTATAAAACACTACAACAACTCTTTTCTTGCTAATTGTTTCATTTGCAAAAAATGCAGTGAGTTTTTCATTTTTTTGCCGGAGTCCTCAGGCAATAAAATCAAGGTGCTGCTCTCCTGTAGTGACTTCCTTTGCTTTCTCCTTCTCAGTGCTACGCACCTTTAGATTGGTGCTGCACTCCTGCAACTCCGCCCAGCGTGCAGGGGAAGGCCCGAAACATCGTGTAGCCTTTCCCGGAGATGTTGCGTTCCTGCCACACACTGCAACCCTACACGAGACTATTTTCAGGCCTGCTCACCCTCATCTCAGTGTACTGCATTCCCACCAAATACTTCAACCACTGCATAGTTGCACTTTGAATGACCGAGCCGCCCGGGAGCCCAGGTTCTACACTCCTGCCAAAGGTGTCACCCATCCGCCCAAGTTTTGCGCTCCTGCCACAGGCGTGCAACCCCTACATGAAATTGCATTTAGGAGTGACCTAATTCACCCATATATGTTGTGCTTCTGCCAAAAAAGCATATCATTTCCCAAAAAGGCGTTCAGAGGTGCCCAAATTGCTTGGAGAGCTCGGTGAAGCCTTTTTCTTACTGTGAAGGACATTTTAAAGAGGTATTTTCACTGTTATCACCTCTTCATGATTTTATGAAGGATAAGGGTGCCAAGAAAATTCCAAATTTGTGTCAAATAAAGCATGAAGAAATCTTGAAAAATAAAACCTAACCTACTCTTTGCTAGTCTCCTAACCTTGTTTAAAATCTCGGCACCTCCTTAACCTCTTTACATTTTTTTTCACAACCGAGAATCACTTCTATTTAAATATTTTGGGGCAGGGTAGAGAAAAGAACCATGTGTGAAGAAGAGAGTATTGACCTAAATGAAGAGACAATACCAAGAAAAAAATAGAAGAAGGGAGGGATGCCAAATAGGTTTGAACCTATAAGCACTGAAGAAATGATAGCCTCCCCTTCTATTTTTTCCTGTTTCCAAGAGTTAGGGTTCTATGAGTTCTGTAACAAAATGCAAAAGATCAAAAGCCACCCTCAGTTGACCAAGTTATTTTCCTTAGGACTTCATAGGCATAAATTACATCTAGCAGGGGTAAGATTTGAGTTGACCACCAATGCCATCTCTAAGGCCACTAGAATACCTAGCATAGGAGAAATGTGGTTTAAATAGAATCATCTTGACTTAAGCCATTATCATCCATTCGTAAAAACTATTTTTCAAGCTGACTGTAAAATCATTTTCCTTTTTCTCATCTATTGGACAGATATGCCCTCCTCATGAAGATTATCATGAAATACTTCACCTGTGAGGGTAGGTTCTCTAGAGTCTATTCCTATCATATTAGACTCCTCATGCATTTCACCAGAACCAAGCTACTAGACATGCCCTACTACCTTTGCAAAAACATTGAGAAAATGTCCTCCATCATGCAAAAAAGGCCTCCATCACAACAAATGTCAAGCCTCTTTCATCATTCCCTCATCAAAGTAATCATCTCATACCAACTAGAACAACAAGGCATTCCTTGGGAGGTTTTTATCGCCTATGATGATTTCACAACTCCACAACCCATCCCTCTGAAAAGTATGCCATCATCTTCTCAAAATCCTCCTCACACACCTCCATCACCCTCCCCTGACCTTGGGTCATCTTCTTCACATGAATCATTCCCTCAAACAGACCCTCCTCATTTTCCTTCCCTTGAGAAATCTGAACATGAAGAAAGCAGTGATGAACATGAAGAAAGCAATGGTGATCATGAAGGAAGCAGTGATGATCATGAAGAAATCAGTTGTTATCATGAAGAAAATAATAAGGGAGAGAGTGATGATCATGAAGAAAACAGTGATAGAAAGAATGACGAAGATGAAGAAAGAAGCGAAGAAGAAGGAGATGTCGAAGAGGGAGATAGCCAAGAAGATAATAGTGAAGGCAGTAACAAGGATGAGTATGTGGATGAAGAAGAAAACAGAGGTAAAAATAGTGATGCAAGTGATGAGAAAAGAAGTCAAGACAGTGGGTCCCATGGTGAAAAGGATGACTCTAAAACACACAATCAGAGGCAGATTTTCAAAAAGAAGACAATGAGCAAGAAAACAGAGTTCCAACCATTGATTCCCATGATGAGCTAAAAATTCAAAAAAGTGGGTCTAAAAATGAAGAAAATTACATTGAGGGTACAAATGTAGACAGTGGAGAGGAGACATATGAAAGAAATGGAGAAAGCAAGAATGACAGTGACAAGAATGGTACAGGCAACAAAGATACATGGTTTAAAGTTGTTTTCAATAAGCAAGGAAATGATGACAAAGGGCCAAGTAATGAAGAAAATAAGTGGGGCGGTGAAGAAGAAATCATTCAAAGGAACTCATTTAATGAAGAAGGGAATGATTCTCACAGTGGTGAAAAAACCAATGGAGGTGCCCAAAGTAGTGACCCTACAAAAAATGCTAACAGTGATATAAAGAATGATATTGACAGTAAAGGCAATGGACCAAAAGATCAAAAGGAGGATAGTAATGAAAGTAAAGAAATGACCAACATAGGCACCTATAACAGTGCAAAAACATAGCATGGTAGTCTTGAAGGTCTTGGCAGCAAGGAAAGCTTGAAAGAGGTTGATGATTCTTATCAAAAGGATATCCAAGAGCAAGGCAAGAGGGACACTCACATAGAAATCATCCATGAAGAAGAAAACAGTCTCAAGGTCATTAGTGACCAAATTTTGCAAGTGAAACTTATGGAACCTTTCACCATCACTTATCAAAAAGGAAGGAGGCATGTGTTTTCTGCCTCCAAAAGGAAAGGGGCCATGCACTCCTCCTCAAAACTAGTGAAGGACAAAGGTAAACAACAACTGAAGAAGGAAGAGGAAAATAATGAGGAAGAAAGAGAATTTGAACTCATTCACATAGAAAGTGATGAGGAAAATGAAACCAGGATAGTGAATTCCCTTCTACAAGACCAAAATGCACAAATTAAGGACTTAGAGGCTGAGCTAGTGTTGTGACCAGCAACAACCCCCCTTTTTATTTAATATTAGTAATAATACTAAATAAATGGGGACCCTTAGTTAAAATATCCAAAAAAATCAATTAGGATTTGTTTTCCTTTTCAAATAAAACTTTCTATAATAAACTTAGAGAAATCCCTTAGAAAGAACCTTAAGAAACACTTAAGTTTATGATAGATTACAATAAAATTGTTCTTTAAATAAAATAGCGCATCCATCGCAAAATGGTAGATATCTTTTGTAAAACTGAAATTGCTATTTTGCGATAACGCGATCCCAAAAAGCCTATACAATAACATATTGGTCGCAGATCGCATAGCGCAGAAAAAAGAAATGTTAAACGAATATTGTTTGCGCTATTTACAATTTTGCGCTTTTGCGATATTTGCGATGTGCGCTTTTGCGATATTTGCGATGTGCGCTTTTGCGCTATTTCACAATTTGTGCTTTTGTGCTATTTGCAAAATTGCGATGGTTACGTTTTGCGATATTGCGATATTGTGCAGATCGCAATGTCGCAGATTCATATAAGCGCGTTTTTCAAAGAAAATCTTCCCATATATCAATATCTGTTATGCGCTTTAATGATTGGATTAAATGAATGGATTGTCAATTAATGGTAAATGAGATTTTGTTTTGATTGAAAGTCGTTTCACGTTATAATAATATATTTCATCCGCCTTTGGATTTAAAACTATCTCATCACCTTTCTTATGCCATTACTCTCATTTAACTTGTAAAATGTAGGCACGAAGGAGAAAACGTCTATACAAAGCTTTCATAGAACATTATGGGTAAAAAAGAGAAGAGCTCGAATTCTGAAAACAGAGAAATGGCTTCACTATATGCAGACACCGCTTGCAATAAGGATGTTGGTATAACCACATGGGAAGGAATGTATAATTTGCTGGAAGAAGAAAATCCTGTGGTGTTGAAAGTTGCGGCTACAGCAGGTTCCAGTAATACGTCCGAGGCAACTCTTAAAGAACTAGCTTGCTCATTTCTGCATAGAATAGCGGGAAGGCCGAGGATTCTTCCATATATAGACATGGTGAAATGGGTGCTAGACAGCACCGATATTTCAGACAGGCAATTTAGAACTCCAACTCAAGAGCTAATCGGGTCATTCACTACGGAAGATTTGAGGCTGATGTATCAGTTGCCGGAGCCTTAGGCGACTTATAATAAGAAATTCATGGAAGATTTTGCCAGAGAACATGCAAATTTGTCGGAATGCACACAAGAGTGGACCAAAAGAGATGAACCGTTGAAGAAAAACAAACACGGTATGTACAGTACTGGTTCACTTACCTCTCCTTATTGTTTTGCTGCTGCCATGTTATGCAGGCTTTTTGGAAAGCCTGACATAAATATGATCTTGCCTGAATGGCTCCCTTTGTTGAATGCTGTCGTTAATTCTACAACTGTAGACTGGGCCAAAATCTTATCTAATAATTTGACCACTACTATTTTTCACTATCGGTCCAAACAAAATGTTTCTCAGCGGATTTATCCGCCCTTTTATTTATCTGCTTATGTCACGGATGCTATCTTTTTTGTCTCTAAATTCCCTGTGATGGGTTGGCAATGGACTATCCACGATCCTTTGCCTATTCATGTGTACCAAAAGGAACTATGGGAGTCTAAATTTTTCCCCCATTTTTACCAAATTTGCCATGGTGTAATGCTGCCATTATACAGAACATTGCATAATAATGATGCCCCAAGGTTATCCCCAGAAACAGAGGTCAACATTCTCCCCGTCGCGAGATGGTTTGGAGAAGAATTTTTCACTTATGTTAGGCTTTTCGGAAGTTCTGCTTCCCCCCATGTTTTACCCCTATATGTTCCAGATAGACTTGTGGCTTGGGAGATTGCTTATCAGAGCTGTGGCCAAGGAGGTTTAAAAAAGGAATTAAAAGAGAAGAAGAAAGGCATTTGGCCACAATTTCCCGTAAACTGTGGAAAATTTTTACTGTTTGATGTTGGGCATGCATTCAAATAAGTAAGCAACATTACATGCTTACAACTATTCAAATTTTCGAGAAGGTTCTTTGACCCAAATAATATTGTTAAGAATTTTACCAATGCAATCAGAGTAAGGGAATTTTTTGGGGAACAGGATCTTTTGATGATATGTTCCAAACAAGAAGTTCATTTAAAGAAGTTTTGAGTTCAGCTCAAATGCAGTTATCTCCAGAGGAATTCCAGGAATTCAAACTTTATAGAGAAAGAAGACTAACTGATATTCCTTTGGAAAACCTACGCTTTGAACCCGCAAGGGAACAAACTCTTAGTGTTAGTCTTAACGAAATTTCAAGTACTGATAAATCCAAGTCAAAATCTGAAAGAGAGACTTCTGAACATTCCAATAAGTCTAATGAAAAGGAAGACAAAATTGAAGAATCAGTGAAATATTCTGCGCAATCGAAAGAACTTCCTCAACAGCAAATTTTGACTTCTCAACAGACAAATCATCCTCCTATCAATGTACAGCAACAATCAGTCACCATTGAATTAGACAAAGAACGGGAAAGATTTAACCAATTGATTAATATAGAAGGACAGAATGTACAGACCCCTGTACAAACCACCAAAGTTTTGAGCACAGGAATAAGTATCACAGCCACAGTAACTGAACACATACCCATCACACCCTCCTCTGAAATTGTACTTAATGTAGAAGACATTCCTCCTCTATATGTATTCTACAGCCCAAAATACAAAGCAGTAGTGAAGAAATAGAGAAAAAAGAGAAAGTTAGAAGGTGCAATTGCTACTAAAGCAGAACAACTAGATGTCTTGTGGAAGGATCCTTCCACAGAGCCTACTGAGAATATTGCTAAGTTATCTGAAATGACAGGGGCTTATGCTTCTACAACAATTGACAAAGCATTTGAGATACAACTTTTGTTGAATGAAAAAGAAGAACAGATAAAAGTTCTACAATAGCAATTGCAATAGGTACAGGCCAATAATGAAGCACAATTGAAACTTGAAGAGTTACAACAACAACTTCAAGAAATGAAAATAGGACATCAAAAAATCTTGGCTGATAAAGAAAAGAAAATACAGATTATCCAAGACCAGCACAAAGATGATCCTAAGCTTCCAGAATTTATTTCAGAAACTATCTCTTTAAACAAACAACTACTGCAACAAGAAGAAGTGTTAGGCCAAAAGATCTTGCAATGGAATTCTTTTTGCCAAGAGATTGACAAAATCGCAAATCATGTCGTAGATTTACGTAATGATTATGATTTAATTAATGAAAATATCAATGATTATTTGGTATGGCAGAAAACAGAAGAAGGAAGAAAAGCTGGTGCACCAATTATTAATGAAAATCATAAAGAAATACTGTTCAATAACTGGGATGCACAAATCAGAAAGGCAGAGAAGGCAGCAGAGGAGGTAGCTACAGTGGAAAATACTCTTACTGATTGTGTAAATGATAATTTACACAAAGCTAATTTAATTTCAGAAACTGTTCCAGGATATCTCCCACGGGCACATCAACTGCAAACATAATGGAGGCAAAAGGCAGAAGAAAGAGAAAAATCAATCCAAGGGCTGATAAGATTAAATTGGGACTCTTACTGGGCATACTTAGTGAAGCCACACATTCAGCATAGTGCGCTTAATTGTATCATCAATTCTACTGAGAAGATTGCGCCTACACTAGCCAACTCTGTCTTTTCAGGACAGTTGAATTCTGAATTCGGTCAACCACATCTTCTCAAAACTATACTAGATGCGTGCAAGTTTAAAGATCAAGTTCATAAATAGTTAGTTAATAGTCTTTATTTTTATATTTAGTTTTAATTTTACTGTATTTTAGCCTAGGAAAAGGACGGTCATTAAACCGAATCCTTAATTTTTGTAATAGACTATTTTTAGATTTAGCTAAGTAGTATTTAAACCCTTCTCATGCATTTAGAGAAGGGTCCTGGATTTTAATATTTTTGACTTGGAGATTACATTTTTGTACTCCACTCACTTATATATTTTTTAAAAGGATCACATCTGGTGATTTTTATGTGGAATTATCTTTAAAGTGTTGCATTTCTGTACCTTGGATTTGATTTTTGCATCAGAGTTACTGGATTAGAGTATCACATTTCATTTGAAAGTCTTCAAGATGAATAAGGTATTTCTATCTGTTCACTGTTGATTTCTTTTGTCTTATGATATTCGCTTTAAAATTTGCCATCATTTATATATATTTGGTTTTCACAACGTTTCTTTTTATATATCATTTCTGAGTATAATTGAAATGTTATCTTTGATAAGTATATGTAGATGATATATTATGATGAATGCAATATGATTAATACAACTCTATTTAATTTCTTAAACAGAGTTATCTCTATTTGTTTCTGCACATTTCGATTTAAATGATAATACATTTTTATGGTTATTGTTAAATTGGAATAATCTTAAGTT
Organism: Pinus albicaulis; assembly: GCA_034641835.2. Classification (NCBI taxonomy): domain Eukaryota; kingdom Viridiplantae; phylum Streptophyta; class Pinopsida; order Pinales; family Pinaceae; genus Pinus; species Pinus albicaulis. The sequence continues at coordinate 54,162 of JAXQQM020067896.1, read as the reverse complement.
GTATTCACATATGTTTGTCCGGGTTAGTGTTAGAATTTTTTTATCAGTATTTAGTTTAAATTAGATAGTTTTATTTTAGTCAATTTAGTCCCTCTTTCACTCATCCAAATCAACCCATCACCAACCCATTAGTTATAAGGAAACTGGTCCTTTAAATCCAGTCTAAGCCACCATATCAAATGGAAAAGGAGTTGTCCTAAGGTCCCGACCGGGTGGTTTTCCCCAATGTTTGAAGCAGAGATTTTCTAGGCTTCAACATTTTTGGCGCTAGAAGGAGGGCTAAGCTATGAATGGCAACTAAATATTTACCCACAAGCCATTCTGAGAGCAAAACACCCTCATCAAATTCTTCAATTTCTTCTGAAATACAAAATCCTATAGAAGGAATTGAGAAGAATATTCATACACCCACTACCAAAATCTCAAAACATTCAGACAATCAAAATCCTGAGTCTCCTGAAGTTCAAGATTTAATTCATAAATTGAAAGGATTCTCATTATCTCTAGATGAGTCTGAAATATTTGAAGGTAGTGTAACTTCAAAATTTGTTTCTTCAAAACCTCTTACTAGGCTTCAAAGTGAAAAACTTGGTATTTCTCCGAAAGAATTCCCTTTACCTAGTAGAGTTAAGACAAGAAAAACTCAATCGGAGTCAGTAAGTGATATAGGTTCTTCATCTAATATTCAATTACCTATTTCCGAAATCCCAACTCAACAAAGTACAGTTGTTTCCACTTCATCTGCTCAATTATCATCTGCTCAATCATCATCAATCCCAACATCATCTATTCCAACAACTTCTATTCACACACCACCAGCTTCTACTACTCCTCCAATAATTGTTATAACAATGGCACAAAGACCATGGGCAAGTCCAGGAGCTGTCAACATGCCTGCACCTTTACATGATTCTGAGACAAATCTAGAAAATGGCTTCCATAATTTAGTCTGAATCTTAACGTTCCCAATTTAGAAGAACATATCAATAACTTTATGCTGGCTATAAATTTGAATGGAGTCACACATGAAGATGTTGTGGTCGGTATTCATGTCCACTCTTGAGAATGACGGGATCCTGGTACTTTTCATTACCTTCAGGATCCATAACAAGTTGGGCTATTTTTGCAGATCATTTTTTAACCAAATTTGGAGATGACAGATCGATAGCTACTTTAATCAACAATCTCTCAAATTTGAAGACAAAACCCAAGGAGCCCATTAAAGATTTCAACGCTAGATTCAACAAACTTTTAAACAAAATTCCTACAGATTCAAAGCCTAGTGAACAAGTCAGAAGTGAATGGTACATAACTGCTTTGCCCTCAAACATAGCAATTTTTGTAGATAGAGCTGCAAAACCTACTTTAGCTGAGAATATGAAGAAGCCATCGCAATAGAGAAACGAATTATTTCTCTAGATAATAAAAATGCTATTGAGGAAAGGAAATCCAAGAAGGTCAGCTTCAAAGATGATTCGAGCTAAAAAACGGCCAAAGACCCATACGACATGGAAGGTTTACAGAAAGTTCTTAAAACCATGTCGAATGAAATGGTTGAAATAAAAAAACAAGTAGCTGAAACTTCTACCAAAAAACCATTCCGAAATTTCAAAAGAAAGCAAGTTGAATCTAAACCTCCCAATTCAATCTCTAATGTAGAATCAGAAGAGGAAGAAGAAGAAGATACTCCTCCAGTATCAGAGGAGGAAGATGATAATGAAGAAATAGCTGAATTGCATGGAATGTGGGATTTTATTCTCCCTAATTCTAATAGTGAGGTAGATCAAGAAGCCATGCCTATAAGCACTAGGAGTAAATCTACATCGGAACCTGTAAAAACAGTTCCTAAAAAGAAAACTACAACTCCAAGTACCAAATACTAATCCCCTGCAAAGAAAACTTCTCCATTACCTACTCAAAATCAGTCGTCTTCTTCTAATCCTCCTACATCAACATCAGAGACTTTAGTGGTATCAGATCCTATGGATTATAACATTGTTGAAGACATGAAAAAGATTAAAGCAAACATTTCCTTACATGAACTCAACAAACTTAAACACCACCAAAGTTGCTATTGAAAGAATTAAACGCTACACCAATTGCTCCTTTACCAAGTGGTGTAGTTGTAAAAGCAACTAGGGAGGCTGGTAAGCCACCAGATAAGGTAGATGCTACTATTCTGTGCTCATTGGAGAAAAGTCAAATTCTCAAACTCCTCCTTTTCTTTTGACTTATGAGATGTACAATAAAAATTTGCACAATTGTTTGATTGATTCTGGAGCTTCCTCCAATATAATGCCTACTTATGTTTGTGCCAAATTGACTATCGAACCACAGAAATCAGCAGTTCATATCGTTCAATTGGATCGCTCTAAAGTTCAAGTTGTAGGAGAAATCAATTCAGTTACCATTATACTAGCTTCCGATCCTAGGATTGTTCAAAGAATTGATATTTTAATTGCATATATTCCTGAATTCTATGGATTAGTCTTAAGCAGGGATTGGTCTGCAAATATTAACGGTTATATCACAACTGATTATTCACATATGTGGCTTCCCTACAAAGGGAAACCAAATCAAATCAAAATTGAGCGAGAAAAACACATGACACACACGTCTTGAATTCGAACAACCTAATGAGCACGTGGCATTCAACAACAATATTCTTGGAGGTTAATCTGTGAATCATTTCTTGGAAAATTAAACTTCCCTCAATCACCTTTTCTGTAAATACTTTTGTTTCTCAAATAATTTTTTCTGTCCCCGATTCTTCGAATTGTAAGCTACATGTAATTGTAGATCAGTCAATAGATAAATCTTTATTTTGGTAATTATATTTTGATGGATCAAAATCTAGTGATGGAACAGGAGCAGGATGCATTTTAATTGATCCATATGGAGAGAAAACCATGTTGTCATGTAGACTAGAATTTGAGTGCACAAACAATACCGCAGAATATGAAGCCTTGATCCAAGGGCTTTATAAAGCCATAGGGTTAAATGTCAAATACTTGAAAGTATATGGTGATTCTGAAATTGTCATAAGACAAGTAAGAAATACCATCCATTGTCTTTCAGGTCACCTCAAACACTATCAAACCCTTGTGCAAGACCTTACTACTCAATTTTTAGCATTTAATATCTCTTCTATTCCTAGAACTCAAAATACATCAGCTGATTTGTTAGCTAATGTTGCATCCAAACTCCTACTGTAGTGCAGTGCAGTGAGTTTTATTAGAATGAGATTTTGATATATGCATTAGATATTCAAATTGGAAGTATTCTCATGATCAATATATTTTACATTCATGACTTAGAGAAATCTATATGATGAAAATTATTGATGAAGATGATCATGATTTACAAATTGCTTTAAAAGGTAATGAAAACCCCATTCCAAAATCTGTTGTTAAATTAGAGGATTTATATGACATTAGAGACAGATTCAAGAAAGTTGTTAATTCAAAACTTCAAAGTTCCACTTTGAAGTTTGAATTAGTAAATCTTGGTTCTGATTCTAAACCTCAAAACGTTAACTTAGGACTCAATTTAACAACGGAGGAAAGGAATGCATTCATTAAACTGCTGAACAAGTATAAAAACGTTTTTGCTTGGAATTACGATGATTTAAAAACATATGATACTTCGATTATTCAACATACAATTCCAATGCTTCCTGATATTAAACCTATTCAACAGAAGTTGAGAAAGATTCATCCAAATCTCGAAAGTCAAATAAAATCAGAACTTAATAAACTTTTGAAAGCCAAAATCATTTTTCCAGTCAGGCACTCTAATTGGGTTTCCAATATGGTACCTGTAAGGAAGAAGAATGGTGATATAAGAATTTGTATTGATTTCCAGAAATTTAAACAAGGAATGTTTAGAATAATTTTGTTATTATAAACCATGGAACAGATACTTCAAAAGGTAGCTGGTTTTGAACTTATGTCTTTTCTCGATGGATTTTCAGGCTATAATCAAGTTTTAGTTCACCCAGATGACAGATTGAAAACAACTTTCGGAACAAAATGGGGAACTTATGCTTATCAGAAAATGCCTTTTGGTCTAATAAATGCAGGAGAAACTTTTCAAAGAGCCATGGACATAGCATTCAAAGGTCTGATCACTAAATCAGTTGTTGTTTATCTGGATGACATAACAATATTTTCAAAAAAGAGAGCCAATCATCTACATGATTTAAAACAAATATTTGAAAGATGTAGAAAGTTTGGTATCTCTTTAAATCCCAAGAAATCTTTCTTTGATTTAGATGAAGGAAAACTCTTAGGATTTGTTGTGTCAAAAGATGGTATATATATTGATCCAGATAGAGTGAAGAAGTTCATTTCTTTACCTCATAACAAAAAATCCATGCAATCATTTCTTGGACAGATCAATTTTGTTAAAAGATTCATTCCTGATTTTTCTTTAATTGTTTTACCTATGCAAAATATGATCAAGAAGAATTCAGTATTCAAATGGGGACATAAAGAGAAAGAAGCCTTTGAGGCAATCAAACAAGTGATCATTAATGCACCAGCATTGAATACCCCAGATTTTTCTAAATATTTTACTTTGTATACTTTGGCCACCGAAACATCCTATGCAGCTGTTTTAACACAACTCAATGATCAGAAAATCGAGGCACCAATTTCTTTCTTTAGCTCAAATCTGCAAGGAGCTGTAATTATTCTGATGTTGAAAAACAAGCCTTTGCTGTGTTTAAATCAATCAAACATTTCAGACCTTTTCTCTTGAAAACACATACAAAAATCATTGTCCCATTCTCTGCAGTGAGGCAATTATTAATTCAAAAAGAAGTAGGAAAAGAGAATGGCAGGTGCGGCCTTGCAAGAATATGATATTGATATTAAACCAGCTAAGATTGTTAGAGGACAAGTTTTAGAATTATGACGGGAGCTCATAACATACACGAGAAAATCAAGATTCAAATCGAAGATATTCAAGTAAGTCGGATAAGTGTTACGGATCTGAATCTCAATATCGCGATCTTATCTATTACTTGAAAAATGGGTATGCTCCTTCTAATCTCGGTTATAAGAGTAAACGCACTTTAAGGTTAAAAGCTATTAAATATGAGATCATTGATAATGTTTTATTTAGAAAAAATTATGATTCAATTTTATTAAGATGTCTTGAAAAGACTGAAGCTGAAAAGGTTTTGCAGGAGTTGCATGATGGACCAGCAGGAGGTCATTTTGGAGGTGATACCACAGCTCACAAAATAATTTTTGCTGGGTATTATTGGCCTACCCTTTTTAAAGATAAGCATGATTATGTAAGGAAGTGCCGAATTTGTCAAACTGCAAGTGGAAGACAAAGGAAACAAGCTTTTCCTTTGCAACCAGTGACTATTGAGCAACCATTCGAACAATGGGGGCTTGACATTATTGGTGAGATAGTAAATCATTCTTCCAAACAGTACAAGTACATCCTTACTTCAACTGATTACTTTACAAAATGGGTAGAGGAAATCCCATTGAAGGTAGCCAATTCTGATGCAATTATTGATTTCATAGATCAATTCATCATAACTAGGTTTGGTGTACCTAACGCTCTAGTCTTTGATAATGCATCTTACTTATCTGGAAATATTTATTTGCAGTCAAAAGAGGTTTTAAATTAAAATATTCAGCAAATTATTATCCACAAGGTAATGGTTTGGATGAATCCACTAACAAAAACCTTATCAAAATCATTAAAAGGACCATTGATCAAAATCAAAAGAATTGGCACAAGTCTTTAATCTTTGCATTATGGGCTGATCGTATCACTGAAAAAGCTTCAATAGGGATTTCACCTTTCAATTTAGTTTATGGAAAAGAAGCTGTGATACCATCAAATTTAACTCTTCCATCATTAGCCCTAGTGCAATTTATTGAAGAAAATTCTTCTTCATCCATTCAATTGAGATATGATCAAATCCTTAAACTAAAAGAAGATAGAGATAAAGAAAAAATTATTCATGAAAAACATCAACAACTTGTAAATCTTCTTTTGATGCAAGTTCTACCGGCTCAAAAATTTTGTCAATTGGTGATCTTGTTCTGAAATGGGATAAAGCACACGAAGAAAAAGGTAAACATACCAAGTTTCAGAAAATGTGGCTTGGACCATTTCATATCGTTGAAAAGATAGGCTCAAATACATTCATACTCCAAGATCTAACAGGTAAGAGAGAATCTCTTCCTGTAAATGGGCTTATCTTGAAGAAATTCTTTTCATAAGGAGGTAACCCCTTCTTAAACTATACATATTCCTTTTTGCAAAGTTTTTTGATTGTTTTTGCAAATAAAAGTTGTTAGTAGGTCTATAATTGACTGTTTACTATTTAGGAAAATTTCTTAGGAAAAATATTATAAATATTTATTTTGTGTAAATAAGAATTTTAAAGGAATGATCACAGTTTTTGGATAGTTTAAAATAAGATGTTAAATTTTGAAAGATTATTTCAATCATTTGCATGACCTTTTGAAAATCTGAAGAGAATATAAATCATTATAGGTTTATTGAGCAGAGAAAGGTTATCTATAAAAGTAAATTTTTTTTCAAATTTTTGGAACTCAAAAAAATCTGAAAATTGTCATCCATTGATTCTTAAGGATAAAACTATTTCACCCCATCCATTTAAGTTGTGATTTTTTAGAATGTAATTCTAAGAAATTATATGAAAATTTAAGAGATAAGAGGTCTCATTATGAGCCGACTTACCATGTTCATAAAGAGTAATAAAACTGACATTACCAATACTGCATACCAAAACAAGGTAATGGCTTATAAATATAAGACAAGGGGTCTCATCACGAGCCAGCTTGTTCAGTTTAATTATAACTAGTGAATAGCATTATTATTAACTGGCTACCAAACTAGAACAATGGCTCTTAAAAATAAAATAAGTAAAAGACAAAAACATGAGATAATAGATCTTATGAATTTATCTTTTAAAAGGTCATAATTTTAGTTGGATGGGACAATGAATAGTTAATGGTTTAAAAGGTAACCCTGTCGAGACTATGGACGTTTGCTGGCAGCAGAGGCAATACCTATGGCAATAGAGTATATTATAAAACCAAAACTTGGAGAAATCCACTTACTTCATTATTAACACCAATCAAAGCTTGAGATAACCCAAAATGATTTTGTTCTTAAGGAATTAGAAAGAAATTGTGAATGATTTTTATTTCTTTTTCATAGTTACATTTTATTTGAATTATCCTAAGATAGTTTTCATTATCTTTAAAAATCTTTACTTACTAAAGATATAGTGTTCATTTTATTTTTTTAGAGATAACTGTTTCTTTCAGTGAATTGCCAATTGTTGTGACCAGCAACAACCCCCCTTTTATTTAATATTAGTAATAATGCTAAATAAATGGGGACCCTTAGTTAAAAAATCCAAAAAATCAATTAGGATTTGTTTTCCTTTTCAAATAAAACTTTCTATCATAAACTTAGAGAAATACCTTAGAAAGAACATTAAGAAACACTTAAGTTTATGATAGATTACAATAAAATTGTTCTTTAAACAAAATAGCGCATCCATCGCAAAATGGTATATATCTTTTATAAAACTGAAAATACGATTTTGCGCTTTTGCGATAATGCGATCCCAAAAAGCCTATACAATAAACATATTGGTCGCAGATCGCATAGCGCAGAAAATAGAAATGTTAAATGAATACCTTTTGCGCTATTTACAATTTTTGCGCTTTTGCGAGATTTGCGATGTGCGCTTTTGCACTATTTCGCAATTTGCGCTATTTTTAAAATTGCGATGGTTTCATTTTGCGATATTGCGATATTGCGATATTGCGCAGCAAATCGCAGATCGCAATGTCGTAGATTCATAAAAGCGCGTTGTTCAAAGACAATCTTCCCATATATCAATATCTGTTATGCGCTTTAATGATTGGATTGACAATTAATGGTAAATGAGATTTTGTTTTGATTGAAAGTCATTTCACGTTAAAATAATATATTTCATCCGCCTTTGCATTTAAAACAGTCTCATCACCTTTCTCATGCCATTACTCTCATTTAACTCGTAAAACGCAGGCACGAAGGAGAAAACGTCTATACAAAGCTTTCACAGAACATTATGGGTAAGAAGGAGAAGAGCTCGAATTCTGAAAACAAAGAAATGGCTTCACTATATGCAGACACCGCTTGCAATAAGGATGCCGGTATATCCACTTGGGAAGGAATGTATAATTTGCTGGAGGAAGAAAATCCTGTGGTATTAAAAGTTACGGCTACAGCAGGTTCTAGTAATACATCTGAAGCAACCCTCAAAGAACTGGCTTGTTCATTTCTGCATAGGATAGCGGCAAGGCCAAGGATTCTCCCATATACGGACATGGTGAAATGGGTGCTGGACAACATCGATATTTCAGACAGACAATTCAGAACTCCAGCTCAAGAGCTAATCGGGTCATTCACCACGGAAGATTTGAGACTAATGTATAAGTTGCCGGAACCTCAGGCGACTTACAATAAACAATTCATGGAAGATTTTTCCAGAGAACATGCAAATTTGTCAGAATGCACAAAGGAGTGGACCAAAAGAAGTGAACCATTGAAGAAAAACAAACAAGGTATGTACAACATGGGTTCACTTACCTCTCCTTATTGTTTCACTGCTGCCATGCTATGCAGGCTTTTTGGAAAGCCTGACATAAATATGATCTTGCCTGAATGGCTCCCTTTGTTGAATGCGGCCGTTAATTCTACAATTGTAGACTGGGCCAAAATCTTATCTGATAATTTGACCACTTCCATTTTTCACTACCGGTCCAAGCGAAATGTTTCTCAGCGGATTTATCCGCCTTTTTATTTATCTGCTTATGTCATGGACGCTATCTGTTATGTCTCTAAATTCCCTGTGATGGGTTGGCAATGGACTATCCACGATCCTTTGCCTATTCATGTGTATCATAAGGAACTATGGGAGTCTAACTTTGTCCCCCATTTTTATCAAATTTTCCATGGTGTAATGCTGCCATTGTACAGAACATTGCATAATAAGGATGCCCCAAGGTTATCCCCAGAAACAGAGGTTGACATTCTCCCCGTCGCGAGATGGTTTGGAGAAGAATTGTTCACTTATATTAGGGTTTTTGGAAGTTCTATTTCCCCCCATGTTTTACCCCTATATGTTCCAGATAGACTTGTAGCTCGGGAAATTGCTTATCAGACCTGTGGCCAAGGGGGTTTAACAAAGGAATTAAAAGAGAAGAAAAAAGGCATTTGGCCACAATTTCCCGTAAAATGTGGAACATTTTCACTTTTCGATATTGGTCATGCATTCCAAGAGATAGGCAACATTACATGCCTACAGCTGTTCAAATTTTCGAGAAGGTTATTCGACCCAAATGATATTGTTAAGAATTTCACCAATGCAATCAGAGTAAGGGAATTTTCCGGGGAACAGGATCTTTTTGATGATATGTTCCAAGAAAGAAATTCATTTAAAGAAGTTTTGAATTCATCTCAAATGCAGTTATCTCCAGAGGAATTCCAGGAATTCAAACTTTACAGAGAAAGAAGACTAACTCTTATTCCTTTGGAAAATCTACGCTTAGAGCCCGCAAGGGAGAAAACTCCTAGTGTTAGTCTTAACGGAAGTTCGAGTACAGATAAATCTAAATCAAAATCTGACAGAGAGACTTCTGAACATTCCAATAAGTCTAATGAAAAGGAAGATAAAATAGAAGAATCCATGAAAGATTCTGCACAATCAAAAGAACTTACTCAACAACAAATTTTGACTTCTCAACAGACAAATCCTCCAGCACTGGTTAGTCAGAAAGCCTTGACCGATCAAGTCTATAAAGGGAACGAAAAGAATAGGAAAGTTTTAACCAATTGATTAATAGAAAGGACGGAGTATCGAGACCACATCCAAACAACCACTACAAGGGAACAAGCGACACGGAATCCACAGTACTGAGCACATGCCAATAACACCATCCCCAATCACACCATCCTCTGAAATTGTACTTAATGTAGAGGACATTCCTCCTCTAGATGTATTCTACAGCCCTAAATACAAAGCAGTAGTGAAGAGACAGAGAAAAAAGAGAAAGTTAGAAGGTGCAATTGCTACTGAAGCAGAACAAGTAGATGTTTTGTGGAAGGATCCTGCCACAGAACCTACTCATAATCTCACTAAGTTATCTCAAATGACAGGAGCTTATGCTTCTGCAACAATTGACAAAGCATTTGAGATACAACTTTTTTTGAATGAAAAAGAAGAACAGATAAAAGTTCTACAACAGCAATTGCAACAGGTACAAGCCAATAAGGAAGCACAATTGAAACTTGAAGAGTTACAACAACAACTTCAAGAAATGAAAATAGGACATCAAAAAAGCTTGGCTGATAAAGACAAACAAATACAGATTATCCAAAATCAGCATAAAGATGATCCTAAGCTTCCAGAATTCATTTCAGAAACTATCTCTTTAAACAATCAACTACTGCAACAAGAGGAAGTTTTATGCCAAAAAATCTTGCAATGGAATTATTTTTGCCAAGAGAGCGATAAAATCACAAATCATGTCGTAGATTTACGAAATGATTATGATTTGATTAATGAAAAGATCAATGATTATCTGGCATGGCAAAAGACAGAAGAAAACAGAAAAGCTGGTGCACCCATTGTTAATGAAAACCATAAAGAAATACTGTTCAAAAACTGGGATGCACAAATTAGAAGGGCAGAAAAGGCAGCAGAGGAGGCGGCTACAGCGACAAACACTCTTACTGATTGTGTAAATGATAATTTACACAAAGCTAATTTGATTTCAGAAATTGTTCCAGGATATCTCCCACAGGCACATCAACTGCAAACAGAATGGAGGCAAAAGGCAGAAGAAAGAGCAAAATCAATTCAAGGGCTGACAAGATTAAATTGGGACTCATACTAGGCGTACTTGGTGAAGCCACACAGTCAGCACAGTGCGCTTAATTGTATCATCAATGCTACAGAGAAGATTGCACCTACGCTTGCCGACTCTGTCTTTTCAGGACAGTTGAATTCTGAAGTCGGTCAACCACATCTTCTCAAAACTATGCTAGATGCCTGCAAGTTTAAAGATCAAGTTCATAGATAGTTAGATTTAGTTTTAATTTTACTGTATTTTAGCCTAGGAAAAGGACGGTCATTAAACCGAATCCTTAATTTTTGTAATAGACTATTTTTATATTTAAGCTAAGTAGTATTTAAACCCTTCTCATGCATTTAGAGAGGGGTCCTGGATCTTAATATTTTTGACTTGGAGATTACATTTCTGTACTCCACTGTCTTATATATTTTTAAAAGGATCACATCTGGTGATTTTTATGCAGAATTATCTTTGAAGTGTTGCATTTCTGTACCTTGGAATTTGATTTTGCATCAGAGTTACTGGATTAGAGTATCAGATTTCATTTGAAAGTCTTCAAGATGAATAAGGTATTTCTATCTGTTCACTGTTGATTTATTTTGTCTTATGATATTCACTTTAAAAATTTGCTATCATTTATATATATTTGGTTTTCACAACGTTTCTTTTTATATATCATTTCTAAGTATAATTGAAACGTTATCTTTCATAAGTATATATAGATGGTATACAACGATGAATGCAATATGCTAATACAATCTGTTTAATTTCTTAAACAGAGTTATCTTTATTTGTTTCTGCACATTTCAATTTATATAATAATACATTTTTATGGTTATTGTTAAATTGGAACAATCTTAAGTTGTATTCACATATAATTACCCGAGTTAGTGTTAGAATTTCTTTATCAGTATTTAGTTTAAATTAAATAGTTTTATTTCAGTCAATTTAGTCTCATTTTCACCCATCCAAATCAACCCATCATGCTCGAGTCCAAAACAAGATTCTTCTTTCTCTTATTATTCACTTTTACTTTACTTATTACCGCCTCCTCACTCTCCTCATCTCTTACATAAAAATGTAAACTATAGAGACTAAGGTAAGTTGTTGCATGTATAGACATTTATATATGATAAGAAAAATATGATGCTACATTGTAATTTTCTCTACAAATGTACTGATGGAGAGAGTGTACCTAAATGTTTAAACATTTTCATGATTGTCATAGTACTCTCATGCTCTGCATTTCTGATCTTGTATACAAGATCAAGAAAGTTATGCCTCATATCCAACACCATAGAGCAAGAGGTGTTCACCAATTCAATATTTTCTTCCAAATCTCTCTCATTGCTAGAGTTTTTTTCTCAACAAACTTGTTTTTACTACTCTTGAACTAATGAAAGCCATCGTTATTCCATATAGGAGCATTTAATTCTGATAAGAAAATTGTGATATTGTGTGATAATTTTCTCTACAAATGTGTTGGAGTTGTTTTCTCAATAAACTTGTTTTTACTGCTCTTAAGTGATGAAATCTATGTTTGTTTCATATAGGACCATTTAGATTTGATAAGAAAAGTGTGATAGTGTGTTATAATTTTCTCTACAAATCTGTTGGAGTTGTTTTCTCAATAAACTTGTTTTTACTGCTCATAGGTGGTGAATGAAATTGGCATATGTAGATGAAATTGGAGTAAACTCTATTTCTATTAATAAAAATTCTGTTTATTTACATCTATGCTAGACAAACTGTACTTTAATGTATTTAAAATATCTTATTGAGTTACATGATCATTTCATGCTTGTTTCAGAGGATTATTAATCACCAAAGGATTTTCACCCCCAATTTCCTATTTCAATATCTATAACAGATTTTTTTATATATGTGAACAGATATGTTAGTTTACATATATGTTTTCATCCCCAATTTCTTATTTCAATATCTAATATGAAATTTCACAATTTAATGCTATCATCAATGTCTATGAAACTTCTGGACTTTCTTCCATGGAAGCAAAGGTACACCTCTCATTCCTTGGAGAGACAGCTCCTTCTCTGCAACATCTTGTTCTTGTAGGCTACTCAATGGTATACTGTTATGTGACATTTCTTTTTTTGCAACATGTGGTGCAATTGCTAGTTAATTTTTAATAGAAATTTAAGTATAAATATAGTATTTTAGTCATCAATTATGTATATGTTAGATATAAAAACATGATATGGCTTTAATTAGATGGGGTCTCTAATAAGGTGGGACATGTTTAGAGTTTTGCACTTCAAGTTGCAACCTCCCATTTTCCACCTTAGACTCTCCCCTTGTCATGCTACTCTTCAATACCACAATGAAGAAAGAACAAGTTGATTAATCAAAGGAATCTCTTGAAGAAGTAAAGATCTAGGTCACCTCACTACAACACAACCCTTAACAGATCTTAAGGGATCACGCCTATGATTCTCACCAGACAGATCTCATATGATCTTGGTGGAAAATGTTCCTTTATCTCGCCCTTAGGCTCAACCCATACGTAATGGAACTTCTTGTGTCAACTTGATTTTTTCATTTCTCGAGACGAGGAACAATCCCAATAGAACACTTGGTTTTACTTCCTCTAAGAGTTTTATCTTCGTTGGAAATAACTTATCAACATAATAATTTTTTTGGGGATCCAATATTCTCACCATATTTTTGATCATACTTCCCCCCTTGTCGCAATTAGGTTTTCTTAGTGATATGTTGACCATCGATTTGCTACGAGGTGGACACATACCAAACTAATAGTCCTACCCTTTCTCGGACACAGGTACTCCAAAAATCAACAAACGATGTGTCAAGCGAAAAATAATGGAGCCTTGTCTTGTACTGGGATCAAATATGAAACTTCACTAAATTTCAAAAAGTGGATCATTGAGCACTGGTTAGTAGATTCGAAATCAAGAGATGCTCAATGGCTTCCCTCAGGAACTGGATAGACCAACATTTTATCCCCCTAATAGGCTATCCACTGAGATGCATGATCCTACCAAGGGATGGCTAGGTTGGATTACTTCCTTAAGAGAAGATGTAGATAAAATTCTAAAAAATCAATAGAGTTAATGTTCTTATGCTCTGTTGTTGAAGAGTGGATGGTGTATTTTGATTCTTGTTCACGGACACTCTCAATCATCCCCATCTAGCTTTTTTTTCCATACCTCCCTCCCCTATTCGAGTTCGAATAAGTCTTCAAAGAAGTAGGAAACATCTTGGGATTTTTTTATGAATCTAACATGTCCTAAAACACAAGATATATGGGTATGGAAATTTTTTTTGTTGGTCTCAATTTTTCTTATGGTCTTCTAGATGCCATGGAAATCCAACTTGGAAACACCCCCCACAGGCAAGTGCTATATTATGAGGAGATTCTAAAATTTTTAAGTGTGACAAATGCCATGCTTACGACCATTTGGGAAAATATTGTTAAAATATAAAGACTAAGAAATTTTGGGAAAAAAAGATCCCTTAGGACTTTGTGGGGCACAAGGTATTGGCCAGATCCACTCATGGTACTAGCTAAATTATTATCACTCTCCTAGTGGTGTTAGCTATGTCCAAAATTAATGAGGAAAATCAATTGTGACATGATCTGACCCCTCCTGGTATCTCACTCACACAAACTTCAATTTCAGTGATGAAGGTGCTCTGTGGTCATCCAATATTTCCATCAATAACATCTATTTTAGTGGTCCCATCATTGCAATTGTTCCAAAATCCTCCCCCTGTTTCGAAGGGCCTCCTCTCCTTAGGTACACTTAGTTCCCCTCACTCCCATATTTTGTTTCTGTCTCTTCCTTCTTTTTTTAGTTTTTTCACCCCTAGTTCATTTTCCCTCACACTTGTGAAATCCTTCTTGACTCATTTGATAATCTACCACTTTTCTATGTCTCCTCTCTTAGACTCTCTCCCCTCCCCCATCCCCTCTCTAGTGTAGCTTAGTATCCGTATTTCATCTCCCCTTTTGTCTCTTGCCCCCCCCCACCCCCAACAGGTCCTATAAATTCCTCTCCTCCTTTGTCTCAATTAACTTTCTATCCTGAAACCCACTTCCCACTTCCTCTGCCCTCAACTGGTCATCACTACCTCTTTTTTTCTTTCCCGAACTCCCTTATCCCTAACAAATATTCTTATTTTGACCTTCTCATCCTAGACGCAAGAAGTGGAGTGAGTTCATATGCTAAGGATACCTTTAAACCATCATGCAAAGGTAGAAAATCATACGTATCTCTTGATAAAAAATAAGCCAACTATGATATAAGACTAGAGAAACAAAAATGTATAATAGGGCCCTTAGAGAAAGAACCCAAATCAAATCTTCAGAATGAAAATCCTCTCCCTTAACTACAAAATAATTGTCAATCCTCCTAAAATACTAGCTCTAAAAATATTTGTAGAATTACATTCTCCCCAAATAATCTTCATTCAAGAATCCATGATGGATTGCTCAATTTTTTTTTAATTATTGTAAAAGTATTTTCATTCTTGGTATTTTATATATATGGATGTCGCAAAGAACTCAGGCGATCTTATTATATGATGGAAAAACTCTCAGATAAAATGTAACACGATGTGAACCATTAGATTTGTCTTGGTTATGGAGGCCCAGGTTGCAAATCTGACTAAGTATTCATTTGCATAAATATATATGGGCCTTATAAAAAAAGAAAACATTTTTAGATAAAAATTTTCAGCCTTCCTTGTTTTCAAAACAACTTCATTATTGGAGGTGATATCAATTTCTCCATCGGGCACTCTAAAATATGGGAAGCTCCTGCACATGTAGTAGCTTATCTGATTTTTTTGTAGAAGCGCTATACTGATACAACTTAGTTTATGTAATCCCTATAAATCTTCTTCCCACTTGGAGTAATAATAGAAAAAGATGTTGGATCATTTCTTGATATCAAAATATTTATTGGAGAAAATTTTTAGAATCCGACAATGGCTTAGCTCTGGGAGATGAACGTATAATTGAAAATACACAGTGATATTGAGAATAGGGTGAATTAGTATCACTTAATTTTAAACTTTTTTTTTCACTTTATTTACATTAAATGTAAAATATCATCACATAATCAATCATCAACACAATGCTTGAAAAAAGGAATTAAAGTGAAAATCCAAACTTAAAGTAGAAAAACACCAAACTTTGTAAGCACCAACTTACAAAAATATCAGACTTCAACCTTTCAAGAAGATGAGAACACCAATCCTCAGTAAGCACCAAATTACAACCATTTTATTGTTTAAGAGACAATATTCAAGCTTAGAACTTCTTCAAAAGAAGGTCTACCCTCCTAGCATCTTGTACCAAAATCAAACTAGAATTTGGCCTCCACAAGGATTGCAACTAGGTATCCAACAAAGCTTGGCCTCCAACCAGAATAAATCTATAATTTATCCTTTGACCAAGGCTACAACTCAACCTCTAACTAAGATTACAACTCAGCCTCAAACCAGGACATAAAATTGGCCTCAAACTAGGATTGAAACTCAAGCTCAAACCATAACATGTCCAAAACAACTTGGTCCAATAACCCTTGAACTTAGCCTCTGTCACACCATAACTCAACCTCCTCAATAGATCTTTAACTTGGCCTTCTTACCAATAGAAAATAGGCTCAAATGGCCTCAAACAGAACATAAACTCTTCCTAAGAATTATGTCAAAAACCATTCCAACTCGGCTTCACTTCGAAATCAACTTCCAAATTCCAAACCAACTTCCAACTTCCAAATTTTAAATCAATGTTGACAGTGCTGGATGCCGCCAACATACACAGGGTCTCTCCAATGTGAAGTCCCAATTATACCTCACACCGGTTGGTGTAGGAACCCCATCCAGATATAAGGTCCAGCCACCATTGCAAGCATTAGAGAAATTTTGAGGGTCTAAAATGGCCCCCCCGAGGAATATTATAAAGTAATTGTGGAAATAATAAAATAATATTAGATTACATCATCAAATTTTAGAAGGAAAAAACGAAAAACTACTTTTTCAACTCTTATTTTCAACTTATCTCCCTACGATTTTACTCAAATTTGTAATGGGAGCACTTGTTGGATGCAAAATTTAACTCCTCATCCAAGAAGTACCCATGTTACATACTTTTGATGGACCCTACTACGTAAAAAATGAGAAATACATGAAACAATGTGATTGCAATCACATTTTTAATGTATTTCTCATTTTTTCGTGTAGTAGGGTCCATCGAAAGTATGCAACATGGGAACTTCTTGCATGAGGAATTAAATTCCACATCCAATGAGTGCTCCCACTCAAAATTTGAGTAAAACCACAGTGAGATAAGTTGAAAAAGTATTTTATTTTTTATGTTTTTGCTTTTTAATATCTTTACTTTTCTACTCTAAAAATCGTGAATCATCCCCCATGGTTGACATCATTATCTTGAATCCTATTGGTTCTTATAAATTTGATTTTGGTTGTATATTTTTGTTAAAGGCCATTTTAAACCTCAAAATTTCTCTATTTTGATCTTAAAGGAATGCCTTGGTTGCAAAACATATACAAGAGATCATGCACATAACTTTGGGGTAGCAACTATGTAAGCTTTGTGAGGCATGAAGTGTAAGGTGTAAAATGAGCTTTCATACGAGAGAGATACAAGATGAGCCTCTAATAGAAAAGTAATAGTATTGTCCTAAGAGAGACCCATGAGAGCAATGAGAAGATTCATTAATTAACTTGAAAATTAGTTCACAAGATAACAACAATCATATAAACACATAATGACACCAATTCAACATGATCCATTGCTAAAGAAATGAAATATTTCATTATATTTAGTATGTGTAACATACCATATACCACAAACAACTAAATAATAGTCTTACAACATTTATGATACATGTATGAAAGAGTTTTTGCTCCCTTAGATTGTGATAATTAATGGAAGATCCATGTACACTATTACATTGATGAAAAACTAGCTCCAATAGTGAAAAATGAAGCCACAACTTGCTTCTCCAAAAGAATGGTATTCTCCCTTATTCACAACTATAGAAGCCAAGGCCATATCTCTAAAGGTCCAAGCCATTTTCTTGAATTATGACGACTTATTTATAACACAATATAATGACTCTTGAGTTTCCTCATGACTCTTTGACTTCCATAACCTATGTGATTCTATGTGACTCTTCATATTCTACACATATCTCTTTACATTCTAGATGTATATCTTCACATTCCACATGTGTCTCTTGGACTTATTTTACATTACATTTATTCATAAAAGGAAAAATTACATCAAAATGGTGCCTATATAGGAAATCAATCTAATAAGACAAAATAGTCCTCATGAAGATTAAAAGGAAAAATCAGTAGCTTGAACATGGAGTTCATTTGTGATATAGGAGTGCCATTCTCTAAAATATGTTGTGATAACTTTGACTCTGAATGGTATCTCTGAAACATATCACATATTTACCTCCAAATCCTCCGATTGTATGGATTTGGAGCTTGATTGTATGCTATTCCACAACCAGGATAGCTTCATGTGAGCTTTAGTTGGCTTAATTGCACACTATAGAATAGTATTACTGGTGATCTCCAAACCTTCTTAATTGTTTGCCTGCTTTATTTGTTCAAGAAACTCCCTTATCTCTTGCATTATGACATCCTTGCTTCTTATCTCTCCAGGTGAACCCACATAAGGTACTTTGTGTTTATGCACCAGGGACACTAAACCACTATGCAGTCGAACATAAGAAACAATGTTGTTGGTCACTTGTTCACCAAGGTGGGAATTATTATGAGTATGAAGTCTTAGCTTTGCTCTATCCACCTCGATAGTTATCCTATCCTTCTTGACTAAATTTTCAGGAACATTAGGATACTTATGCCTCGATCTTGTATCAAATCTACATCTCTGCT
This sequence comes from Pinus albicaulis, assembly GCA_034641835.2. Lineage (NCBI taxonomy): Eukaryota > Viridiplantae > Streptophyta > Pinopsida > Pinales > Pinaceae > Pinus > Pinus albicaulis. The sequence goes on along the minus strand of JAXQQM020067896.1, from coordinate 35,329 downwards.
TGTAACCTTTAGAAGCTTCAGGATCTCTTGAGATTTATTCTAAGTCTAAACCAGGGGTGCCACCATCTCATGCAAGAGAATCATCTCACTGTATAACTGCATCATGGTGTCTTCCATTGGCCTCAACTCCTCGAATATAACTGGCCGTAGATATGTCACACTGATACTAGCAGAAGAATGTTGGCGTAAAATTTAATTATCAGATACCCAGGGTTCAAATGTAAGTTTCCAACAAAAAGTGTCATTGTAGTCTAGCTTATCACCAACGTTTTCACTCCTTTTTGGGGAAAAAAAAGTGTCTCACCCAAGGCATGATGGAACAACAAGAGATAAGGGATATAGAATGGTGGTGAAGAAGTTTTATTCATTATATTATACATGGATTTTGAACATTCCATTAACCATCGCAATAGAGCCGACATGTAGTTTAAATATTCATGGCTAAACACAATAGAATTATCATGCAAAGACAATTAAAATTTAAAATGGGGCACACAATCGTCAACCATCAATTCACAATTAATTCCCACAACAAATCCTTTATTCATTAGCCAAATCATTACACCACAAACTCGTGCGTTTGTGAGGTATTAATACTATGGACCGCATTGCATTACATAAACATAATAGAAATTCAAAGAAAGAAAAGACTCGGAATCTAACAATTTGTTACACAATGAAGAACTAACATAACTTAGACTCTTCTGCTAAATACAACTCAATCTACAACTAACAACAACCCAATTTTTTCATATTGTTCCCTTTTTATAGAGTGTGCTCGCTTGATCTGGTCTAACATTCAAATTCCTTGATCCCAATCTCGACTGGGTCCCCTTTGACAGGTTCTGGAGTGTTTTTCCTTATCAACTTTGATACTTTCAAAACTCGACATGCACTTCCTTTTTGATCAGCTTCACAAGTTCCAATATAACTGAATTTTTAATTTTTCTGTTGCTTCCCGATTTCTGGTGGCCACTGTTGGGTCTCGTAATTATCGTATTTTTATCATGTTTATCCTCGCCATTCCTCATATTCTATCACCTCAGTGTAATATTCCCAAATGGGGAAAGCAACAATATAGCACATAATAATGGAAAATAGCAGCAACTATCAATACATTACATGTGAGGCAAAGATAGATCCATTGTATTAAGTGTAACAACAACAAATGTATACAAAATCTTGGAGAACAAACCCCTCAAGGTAGGCAAGAGAAGCCTCCAACAAAAAGAAGCACCAAAACATAAGATGCAACTGCTACACAAAACACTGAAGCAAGTACATCGCAGTTTTAATGACTAATACTGCAACTAGAAAATGTAAATGAATGGATTTGATAATACAATGCTCATACAAGGCCAAAAATGGAGATATATGCTCCTCAACAATTTTCCTAGATAAACCAAGAAGGGTTTCTGGAAATACACAAAATATCAGAATGCTGGAATGCAACCCTAGGGATGAATATGCTCTGCAACTGGGCACCTGAAAGGAGGTAGCTTAAACTGATGTAGATCTAAAAGGAAATCCTCCAAAAGACTCTTTAAGTGTAGGGCTGATCCCTCCACTGAAAAGAAAACACTCCAAATGGAGCACTGAACTCACCCCTACAACTGCTCACTAAAATAACGCAGTAATGGACTGGAACTGCATTGTAGGGGATGATGATGACTTGGCCCAATGCCAAAATATTCTATGAAGCTCAGGGACCTTCCTTACTGATCCTCCAATGGAAAGAAACCTTCCTCCACTGAAACATAAGCTCAAAAATGATCCAATGAAATCCTTTACTGCTACACCCTACAAATCAACACATATCTAAACAGAATCTGTGCTATAGAAGAAGTTGTAGCTTGGCTTGATGCTGGAATGTGGAAATAATGCCCAATAACTTCTCTTGAGTAGGCACTCAAAGTCCCCCGAGGATGAAGGTGGGATTCCCACTTGGGAACACCCTTATGCTAAACAACACTGCAATCTTAGCTAAACATCTGAAGAGAGCCACAAGTCATAACAAACCATAAACAAATAATAATCCAAAAACATCCTCTCAATGAATGCCATCCCCTTCCTTATATTATTGGTGAGCTTCCTCACCCTTGGTCCCACTCATTAAAGGCACTACTTACATGCAAAGGATCTCCCTCCAAAACTGTGCTGTCCCTCATTGAATGTCCACTACATCTATACCAGTGCTGTCCCTCATTGAATGTCCACTACATCCATACTAGCGTTGTTGATTTGGTCAAAGTTGACCCAATCCACATGCTTCATCCATTGTTCAAACATAGGGAAGATTTATCCAGCTCTTTTGATGCCATCCATTCACATTTGGAGTGGTTTTATTCCTACTAAGGAGATTTGTGGGTCTCTCTACCCTCTCATTCTTCTAATTAAGAAGCAAAATCAAAATTTAATATTCCAATTAGCTGCATGCTAATTTAGGAATATTAAAATCCTCCCCTCCCACATGTTTCTTGTCCTCAAGCAACTGCAAGGATAGATTTGAAAAATGTAGGGAACCTTCATTCCCATGTGAATCTCCAATCTCCAAGCTATCATCCATATAAAATGAATCACCCTCCATAATGGTAATTCATAGAAAAACTCCTCCCAATTGCTCATGAGAGGCATCTCCCAAAAGTTCAAGTCAACCATATGGCTCACCTCATAAAGAAACAAGTGATATACCGTAGCATCCATATAATGTCTCATGCTCCCCCTGAAGCATGAAGAAGTGTGGGAAGTTTCACTCCCAATGGAAACATCCAACCTATGTGTAATCCCTCCAATCATGCCCCCAACAATAATAAGAACATCATCAACATATGGGATCACAATCAAAGTCATGCTAGCTGCCATGTGTAGTACTGGAGAAGGACAATGGTCCCTCAAGTACAACCAATGCAGTTTGACTCCTAAGTGCATCAAAATATGGCATGACGAGTAGTTTCCCAACCACTTGTTTGCTGCCCCAATATTCTCACATACTTGGAGAAGGTGTATGATGTATGGTGCAAATTGAGCACATCCTGAATAACATATAATCTCCCCAAGATCTCCTAGGGAGTGGCCACCATCGTCACTGCTTATGGCCCCAAGTAGACCATGAAGTCTATAATAAAGTGTACCCCCTCTTGGAGCCATGCCCTGCACACGAATGGTAAGGAAATAAAAATACATAGTAAATGAATCATGATGTAAAAAAATACAATTGTTACCATGTACTTTGTTCAAGCTAGGAAGGTGGCTCATAGATGGGCCTCCTCTCACTCCCAATGAGAAAGGAAGTGGCTGTGATAACTATACCAAAGATTTATGTCTCTCCTCATCCACCAAACAATCCATGCATCTCCTCTTTGAAGCCTTCCCAAATGAATCCCTCTAGGATAGTACGATATACTCTTATAAAACTAGTGGGTTTGGAGATCAAACCCTCATATGCTGCATGTAGTAGTTTCTCCTTGAGCTTAGAGGCTCTAGTAAAAAAGATCCTACTCTAAAAATAGATGACCCCATCTCTCACTGCATATCTCCCATCAGATAACTGGACATCAAGTATTCTGCATGAAAATAGATCCTTGGAGTATTCCACTAATAGCTGGGATCTTCAATAATGGTAAATAATCAATAATGACAGTGCTACTGATATATCATGTAAAGCACCTATCATGTTGCTGCTATCTTCTTTGACATCTCCACTTTGTAATTCACTACATGGGGAATGTGCGATCACCTCTCTGTGGCTCCCTCTGGGTTCACCCATATTTCTGAAGTGAAGGTGGAAGTTTTTGGAGGTTAGCCTTCCATGGGAAGCTATCACCTATCAAAAACCTTCTGAGTTTTGCCAATGCAAGCATGAGTGACCAAAAAATTCTCCCATATGTGGAAGATTCCTCCCAATGTGGAAGTATCTTCTGATTCTCCAAAGCCATGGAGTGGTCTCCTTGCACCATGATGGTTCCATCCATCCCTGAAACATCTTCTCTCAATGCAAGATGTTTGGTGAGAGTGGGTAATACTAATATTGGGAGAATTTATCCCTCATCCTTGAGCCTACCTCATACTCTCTGTGTTGTGTCAAGTCCTCCCAAGGTTCTCACCCCTTTGGGATATATGAGTGGTGCCACCTGATGTGAGGCATCTCTCATCAACTCCTAATTTGGTGGTCTCCCAGGTGGAATGCCTCCATGTAATGAGACATCAATGTCAAGAGTAGACTACATATATGAGTGTACTACTTTGTCCCTACTCTCATTGTGCAAATAAATCTACCTCTTTTGTGTATCAACCTCCTGAAATAGATAGGGGTGTGTGCTCCTAATCATCTGATGCTGGCCATCCTCCCTATCTCCTTTTGCTTCCTTTCATCTTAAAATTCTACGATTAACAATTGTAGCACACATTACTCATGGATTGTGCCCTAATCTCCACATGTTTGATCCTTTTATTGAACTCCTTGCAAAGAATACAAAAGACCCTATAAAAATTTTGGAAGAGAAATGGCTCACTGTCACCTCTTGTCTTTGAGGTACTAGATACGCTCCAGATACTTAAAACAATGCTTACCCTCCTACATAATAACCACTGTCTTACATCAATGCAAGCTGGAGGTTACCTGTCATCATCGAAGGCTCTTTGTCTTGATCCTTCCATAAAAGAATCACCATGTCTTCCTTTGAGAAGAGGAAGCATCTTCTTCTCTTCTTGAAGTGGGATCTTGCTTCTGTGAAGTATCAAAAAAAAAGTTTTCTAATTTCAAGTAACGATGCAGAATGGAGTTGGGTTTATAGATCCTTCCAACTCATGCAAAGGTTTTTTTTTTTAGACTTGGATAGCTCAACCAAGGATGTTTCATAATGTTTTGCATCAAATATTTTCACTATCCTCCTAGTGAACTTTTCATAAGTAGATACATTTACATGATTCAAGGAAGAAGCTTCATAAAACCACAAGGAATAAGCCTTACCTTCAAGATGCAACGCTGCTACTCTAATGGCTTCATCTTCTGAAACTCCGTGCTACTACAAATAGGTGTCTATCTTCTTCACCCAAGCCCTAGCTGTACATTTAGGTGACCCATCAAAAGTAGGTAGAAAGAATCTACCCAAGTCATTTTGCTTGCACCTCTTGCTTCTATTGTGATTTCTAGGCATTCTATTATCCTTGATATTGAAAAACCCTTGGAAGTTTGGATGATATTTGAACCTCTGGGATTGAGATTCATACTCTTGAAGATAGTCACCAAGAGTTTCCTCTTTTGGTGCATCTCCTTCCTCCATCTCTCTTGCTGTGAATGTAGGCATAGTAAAGCGTTGTGGATCTGATTGTGTGGCTAAATGCTCACACCCATAATATGAAAGGCTGGATCTTTCTTCACATGCGAAGTTTTTGGGGGATCTTCATGTATTTCCCTCCTCATTCATGATTTCTCTATTAATATCATGTAGCTTAGAGAATGATTTTAGAAACTTTCCCTCCATTTCTCCAAATAATGGAGTCTTGCCTTTGTCTCTTTTGTGTGCTCTTCTCTTTTCTATAGGAAGCTTCTTCTTCTTACGATACTTTTATAGATGCAAAGCCTTCATCTCGAAAATTGGACAAGATTATGCTTTGATACCACTGTAATATCCCAAAATTAGGAGAGCAGCAATATAGCACACAATAATGGAAAGAAGCTGTAAATATCAACACATTACATATGAGACAAATATAGATCCATTTTATTAAGTGTATCAACAAAAAATGTATACAAAATCTTGGAGAACAAACCCCTCAAGCTAGGCAAGAGAAGCCTCCAACAACAAGAAGCACCAAAACATAAGATGCAACTACTACACAAAAACACTGAAGCTCATAAAATGCAGTTTTAATGACTAATACTACAGCTAGAAAATATAGATAAATGGATCTTATAATATCATGCTCATACAAGGAAAAAATGGAATCTATGCTCCTCAACGAATTTCCTAGATAAACTAGGAAGGGTTTCCCGAGAAATACACAAAAATATAAAAATGTAATCGGCCTAGGGATGAATATCCTCTACAACTCGACACTGTGAGGAGAGTGGCTGAAACTGATGAAGATCTCAAAGGAAATCCTCCGATGGATTCTTCAGTGTATCATTTTGATCTACTCCATTGAAAAAGCAAACACTGAAAATCGAGCAGCTGAACTCACCCTGCAGCTGCTCACTAAAATAACACAATCATGGACTATTTTCTGTGACATGGGGATGATGACCACTTAGCCTAATGCCAAAATATTCTATGAATCTGGGGACCTTCATGTTTGATCCTCCGTTGGAAAGGAACCTTCCTGAAGGACCAACAAAAGCTCAGAAATGGTCCAATGAAACCCTCCACTACTGCACCCTGCAACTCGGCACATATCTAAACTAAATTTGTGATGTAGAAGAAAGTTGTAGCTTGGCCAAATACCAGAATGTGGAAATAATTATCAATGAATTCTCCTAAGTAGGAACTGAAAGTCCCCCAAGGATGAAGGTGGGATTCTCGCTCGAGAAAACCCTGTGCTAAACAACACTGCAATATTAGCTAAACAACTAAAGAGAGCCAAAGTCTTAACAGACCACAATCAAATAATAATCCAAAAAAACATCATCACAATGGCTCCCATACTCCTCCTTATATTCTTGGTGAGCTTCCTCACCCTTGGCCCCACTCATTAAAGGCACTACTTCCATGCAAAGGATCTCCCTTCAAACCTGCGTTGTCCCTCATTGAATCTCCACTACTTTCATATCAACATTGTTGATTTCGTAGAAGTTGACCCAACCCACATGCTTCTTCCCTTGTGCACAAATAGGGGAGATTTATCCAGCTCTTTTTATGCCCTCCATTCACATTTGGAGTGGTTTTATTCCTACTAAGGATATTTATGGGTCCCCCTACCCTCTTATTCTTCTAACTAAGAATCAAAATTAGATTTTAATATTCCAATTAGTTGCATCATAATTTAGGAATATTACATGGAGCCATTGTGCTGCAACCCTAGCTTGATTGACATTGTCATATTTTGTTGTCACTTTGGCTTTAGTTTTGATTATTTTTAGTGTCTTTGATTAGGATTTGTTTCCCTAGATTTTTCTCATTTGGATTTCTTTGCATTCTTGCTTGAGAGACTTGTTTTGGTCTCTTTATCGGTTACATTTGTGGGGTTTTTTTTTGGGTCATTAATTCAAATTCTTGGGATATTTTTCATTTAGGAAGATTTAGTGAAAAGTGCATCTTAATATGAATTGATGTGTTAGATAATATATTTCCCTCTCATAGTTAGCATTCATCAAATTGAAAACATAAATTGCATATAACTGCATTAGGGTGACTAACTAACAGTCCTACACACCATTTCACTTTCACATTGTTGCACGCTTGTTTAAACAACAACCATTAAAATTAACGCAATAATAAAATCAACTCGATTCATCTTTTATTTTTACTAGTAGTACACCAACACTATCTTAGGCTAGGGTCTTGGAGGTAGGAGTGTGAGTTAACTATTCCAAGACCACAAAATCAACTTAACATATTGTGGTAGGGAGTAAAATCCATTTGCAGTAATGTGGTCTGGGAAGCCCTTCTCACAAAAGGGTTAAGCACAAGGTCACACTTAGGCTAAGCAGGGTGACCTAACCCATTTCTCTTAGTTTCAAGCGGCATGATATAACGTAATTGGAACGCATAAAAATGGTGTTTTATCACTTGTGGACCACTTGGGAGGTAACTCACAAGAGGGTTTCGGTCTCAGCTCCTCTTGTGGTTAAGTGTATTTCTCTTGCCTATTGATTTTTCTTGTTACTATCCCCTAGGTCATATCATTGTACGTGGTGATCACAGTGGACTTTATTTATAGGGATCATACATAGGTGTAAGGTCAGGGTCATATTCTGTGTACTTGGGACAAACATTATTTATACTTTCTCAGTCCTCTCAGGGGATGCTCCACATCTTGTGGGGACACTTGTGCCGATTTCACAGCTGAAAGGGATGGGAAGTAGGTTGCTAGTATAATTGTTCCATCGCTAGATTATTTTTATTATGTTTATGTGTGATATATTTTAGGATGTTTTTAGAGTGTTTTGTTTTGTCTGGGTCTATAGTTTGGCCTTAAGGTGTTTGCACTAACTTAATTGTGTTTTATTTACTATCACCCCCACTAAATTTGTTCATTGACATTCACGTCGTCTTCAAAGCTTACTTCTTGAATGAAGTGGACTTATTTCTTCTTCACGAAGAGTGCCTGTCAGCGCTCGTTACTTAGACCATCACATAGTTTTGGAATGTGTTTATGGCCCCATTGATAGTGATATGATCTCTATTGAGACTTTAGCGGATGACTTTGACACTCCTTCCAATCCACCTTTCATTGATCATGTAGGGCATACCTTATTGCGGCTCAACCCAGACAATTCTACACTAGCCTACAGTTATGTGACTTTCTCTACCAATTACACTATGATGGAGTTTGAGACTTCATTATTGTCTACATCACTAGTCTCGACTGACAGTACAACATTGTTGCCCCTTAGTGTGGTTATTCCTACTCCTCCTTCTACACCTCTCAATTATTCCTGGGGCATTCCACTAGTCTCCTCTATGGATCCCACAAGTTTCTTGAATGTTTATGTGCCCACACCATCCTCTATGCCGACTTCAGTACCCCAACCTAGTTAGCCAGTAGGTCTAGGAATTTATTCACTGACCTTTTCCCAACCAATTATTCGTGTTTCTTAGTTAGGTATGATTACTTCCGGGAATCTATGGGGGGGATCGCCAATTGTCCCTAGTCAGCCTGAGGGAAATGTAGCTACTAGTATGATGAAATATTGGTATATTTCGATATTTGGAGGGAAGCCATAAACCAGTACTTTTACTAGAGGAGCTAGTTTACTTGGGGTTAACCCTTCTACCAATATCATGTCTCACCTCCTTCATTACCCTTACGTCATTCTTAATGGATAGAGTGGTCCTTCTTTCCACTCTCGGTAGCACCCCATTAGCAGTCATGATTTTGGGGGTACATTGCTCTCTGGAGGTTTTTATCCTAGGAGGAAACATCCATCTACCAGCTACTCTGGCCCACAGCAGCCATTTTCTGGGGAAAACCATTTTCACCACAAGAAAACACATCCATATAACCCATTTATGGGGTGACCACAAGGTTGGTTAGGGGCTTATCCTACCTATGACCCATTCAGTCAAATTCACAATTTTTTTATAGCCTCTCTCGATTGATTGGATTTGGCTAAATTGACTAATGACCCCATTCATCATGATCCCTGGTGGCCACCTATGCCCGCAAAATTACCTTATAACATTCCCAAGTTCGAAGGGATGTGTGGGAAAATCCGTCCACCCATATCACCACCTACCATCTATGGTGTTCATCTAATTTGTTGGTGGATGATTGTATCAAACTTCACTTGTTCCAAAGAACATTAACCGAGGATGATACCAAGTGGTACGTCGAGTTAGAAACTACATCCTATTGTGATTTTTCCTCTCTAGCTCAAAATTTCCTAACGCATTTCCAGTTACCAACTTGATACGATATTGAATTTCCACTTTTTCCCAATTTCAAACAAGATGATCCCACAATTATTTATAATCACATTCATGAGTGGCGTCGTCACAAGAGGTTAGTAAGAACCAAGTTACGTGATGAAATTCTATGTAAATTGTTCATTAGATCATTCCGACCACAAATTTCCAATGATTTGTGCATGTTTTGAGTTGTTGCTGAGGAGAAAGCTATTATAGATGCCCAATAGTTGGATCTCATATATTCACAGTCGGGTACAGTATACAAAGTTTTTCCTAATGCCCTTACGCCTTCCATCGACCCACCTGAACTAGTTCCTGGCCCACATGCCGACGGCATGATTGGGTATGTTTCCAATCCCCTAAGCCAACTTTCTGGCCATCTTGGGAAATTGATCACTACATATCAAGACCCAACAAGTGCATCTAGATCTGCTAAAGTACCCCCTCCATAGTAGTCCATTGATGTTCTTATGTTGAAGTCCACTCGACCAAAGAAAAACTATCAATATAGTGGTAAGAAGAAGAGGGATAATATGAAAAATAAACAACAAAATCAAACTTCCTTGGTGTCTAAACCCAATCCTGAGAGTCTGAGAGGGGGCACCAATGAGCATCACCGCAAAGTAAAGTCCCTTTTAAAATTTTTCACGTGATCATCTCACCCATGAGTGTCAGATGGATTAATTGTATAGGCTTATTTCACCGGCGTCTTCTCAAAATCATGTTGTTTTAACTCATCCATTCCCTACACAACTCCAACATAAAACGATTTCTATACCTTCTCTATCTCCACAAAGGGAAAATGATGGGTGATCTTCCCATCCCCGTCATAGTTCATTCGTCTTTATGCATAAGGAATATGTCAACGTGGCCACATGAGCTAAGTCTTATGATGTCACTAAGTCGAGTTCTCCTTTCAAGGACTCACCAACTCCACCGAGTTCCATTGGACCTCTCACTCTAGATAAGCCTATGGAACTTATATATTTCCCTCCCAAGGGTGTTTTTTGTAATACAACACACAACCCTTATGTGAGGTATGCTCAACATTATAGTATTGTTGAAGATCTTTCCGAGGCACCTTATGCCATGTCTACCTTGGAGGTCTTGAAAATTTGTCCTGAGTAGGGTGAAGGCTTGTTGTCGACCATAGGTGAAGTTGACCTATTTGAGTCTGGTATCATCTCTTTCAATGCCGTGAAATCTTCCCCTCGTCTTTCCCAACAAAACACCTTCTAGATTATCGTGTGATTTTCCTAGAAGAATATTCATCGCTCTCTGGTAGATTTGGGCTCTTCCACATGTGTCAGATCTATATATTTTTAGAAATAAATTAGCTTTGCGACTCTCGCAAAATCCAATACCACTCTCCAAGAATTTTAAGGTCAAAATTTCATTCATAATGAGTTCCTCCCACATTTTTCCATGGCATTGGGGGGGGAAATGGTACATGTCGATGTTGAATTCGTCGACATTCCTTTAGACTATAACCTACATCTTGGTCGTAGTTGGCTTTATGCCATGACCATAGTTGTCTCATCTATGTTTCATTTACTTTACTTTCCTCATGGAGGAAAGATCATCACAATTGACCAACTCGACTATTTTGTGTCATCAATTGATATTTCCACTACTAGAAACACTGTACCACTTGTGGTGAACCATCTTGCTCAATTTCAGATTATTGGGGTAGAACTTTTCAAAATTTCTACTCTTATGGTGGTTTTTCCTCAACTCCCTCTGCCCAACACTGCTTCGAATCCTACCACTTCTCCTATGCATATGATCTCTTCTAGAACCTGTGGACCCCATAGACCTCCTTATATGTAGGTTATGTTTCCTATTATTATATAGGACGATCAACCTATTGAGAACCCTCTACTGCTTATTATGGAAGAGATTTCCTCTCTAGAAGTCCCATCATTACTTCTTGACGATGGTAAGAAAATCCATCATTATGTGGAATATGATCAAAATCCTTCACCCACATAGGTCACTCCTCTGCTGGCTCCACGTGACTCCCCTGATGATAAACCTCCTCGGATATTCAGCTTGGAAGTCATGGATATATCCATTGATAATCATAGGGAGGTTATACCTCTTTCTACCTCTAATATCCCTAAGTTGAACCATGTATAACTCGACATATTAAATCTTGAATCAACTTAGGGGGCACCTACTTGTCCTTCCTTGGAACTTCCACCCATTGACTTAGTCAAGTCTTGGGCTTCGAATACTGAACGTTCCAATGAATTTTCCAACTCATCACTACCTGTAAATGAGCATCTTGTACCTCCATTATGTATTGATCATACTCTATGTCCTCACACTCGTTTTGAAAGTATTACTATGTTAAACTGTACCTAGCATGGTCAACCCTTGAGGATTGGGTAGTTCGACTTCATTTGGCATGGATTTACATTGGTGAATCATATGGCATCTTCTTCCCATAATTTTTTGCATAAAAACCCTTGGCCTATCCCCGTCTATGGACACACATTAGCGTGACCTACCATACTATGTCATTCTTGTATAGTATGTATATAGGTGTGAGTGTGTTTAGTTTTTTTTTTTCTTGTCATTAGCCCAGTTTTTGTGTGCAATTTGTGTGTTTTGTAATTTTTGCAAATATGTCAACACTCTTACTTAATTATAGAGGCCTTGTATATAGTTCAAGTCGTTACACTAGGAATGTTAATTTTGCCACTTGGGTCCTATTTTCACCCATTGATGAGCTTGTGAGTTTTGGAGGTGTTTTTCTTTTCCCTATCACCAACAACATGGTTGAGTATAGTGCTTTCATTGAGCTTTTGACTGAGGCTATTCATCTTAACATACATGATCTCATTGTTCAACTTGACTCTCAGCTCGTACTGTCTGAGCTCAATCGTATTTACTCTGTAAGGAATCCGACTCTGATTTATTACTTTTTGGGGGTACGTCTCCTAGAACGTTCATTTTATTACATTACTAATATATCGATTCCTCGAGACCAAAACGGATTGGATAACTTGTTAGCTAATTATGTGTTAGATTGGTATGTGTCACATGTATAACATTTTAAACCATTCATATAGAGAATTAATATATCTACTGTACATACATAGTAGAAACAACATATAGAAGTCGATATTTTTTATGTCGAAAGTTTGAGTCCATAGTTCAAAAGTAGGCAACGGAGGCCTTGGACACTATGTCATATACATACTAATACATCAAACAATTCACAACCCTCTGCTACTACCCCCACTTAGTGGTGTTCATGATAACATACAACCACATTCAAGATGTGGCAAAGTAGACCCTGAAGACAAGATGAGGCCACTTCTATAGTGTGCCTTTGCATGTGTCGATGAGTTTCGTCTAGCCTCTTCAGACGAATCCCCAGTGTCAACCCCTTGACATTTTGAGCAAACTCCCATAGCTCCTCATCCTCATCTTATATCTACTCTTTTTTGTTGGGGTCAGGGCCTCTGGTACATGTCTCCTCAATGGATAATATCCAACTGGGTGTGCAAGTGCCACATCTACATGTCAAAAACCCATATCATTAGTGACTATGTACTCTACACCAAAAAATCAAATATTTCAAGAATACCAAAAAATTACAAAACATAAGAACTCCAATTTTTTTACCTATCCAATCCAAACCTTTGCTAGGGGGAAAGACTATGTTAGGTTCTCTCATGAATTCCTCCCCATCATATGGGTAATCATACACTAGAAATGTGGCTTCCCTCATCCATTTCCAATACATGTATGGGTACCTAATGCGAATATGCATTCCATCATCTCGTGGTAAAATGGTACACCATCTAGCCATATAGGGTTGTATTACTGGTGGAGAGGTTGAATAATCCAATTTTTGGGGCCTCATCACTACAATCCTCTCAAAGAGGAAGCTTTCTAGTAAGCACCATTAACCACAAGTTTCACTCCTTCTCCTCTTCAGCTTTTTAAGTCGATCCTTCACATTGGTCATCATCCCCTCACACCCGTTAAACAAGGTCGGCTCCAAACATTGTATACACATCTCCAACTGTGGAATTGTCACTACATGGGGTGCTACTTACCATGATACATGAGTAGTTATATAGGCTAGTGTATGAAGGGTTAAGTCCTCTATATCCTCTATGAGGATATTTATTTTTTCTACCCCTTCCACTTGCCTACAATAGGAAGACCTCATAATTCTCACTATTTCCCTTGTATTGCTTCGAACCTCTGTCAGCACAACTGGATCTCCCAGCCTCGATAAACCAATGAGAAAATATATATTTGAAGCTTCTATGTTGAATCTCTCTGGCCCAAAATGAAGTGTTGAGTGTCCACATCCCACCAACATATAATTTAGGTCAAGAGATAGCCTTGACTTGCCATGATTAGGATTCTATAGAATTTGAGTAAGCCACAATCCCGTAGTGCATTTATGGTTGGCCTCTGGGCAATGGATTGGATTTAATTCTCTGTGTGTTTTCTCTCTCTCCATTTAGTTCATGGTTAGTCCTACACCCACATTATAATTAGCAGTCAATGATAAAATCGAGAAAAAACACAAAAAAACAAATTTAAATGGAAATACTATAAAAAAATTATCCCCCCCCACCCCCGGTCGCGCCCTTGTCATGGGAAAATTCCGGCCCTAGGCACGGGCAACCTGTAGAATTCCCTCGGTTGGGCCTCTTTGGCCAAAAATTTCCTGTATCAAGCCCACAACCAAGAGATTTTTTCCTCTAAAAACTGAAACCCTAACTTCAAAAACACATTATCTCAACATCTGAGTGTAGAAATGACTAAGAAAGAGGTGATTTACTACTTACTTTCTTGAAGATGATTTCTTTCTCCTCCTTGCTCTTACTCTCAAACCCTTGGAAGCTCTCTCCTCCTTTTTTCACAAAATTCACAATGACCGAATAGAGAGGTATGAGTTCCTTTTATAATCTTTTTTAGCATCTCGAGGAATATTCTTTTTTTTAATTTTTGGGTTAAAGTGGGTTTTTTGAGCTTTATGATCTATTTTTTAGTTTACCTCTTGCAAGAGTACTTGGGAGTCAACTTTCTCTTTTGTCTTGAGAGGATACCAGTTTTTACATCAGGCTTGAGGTATGATCCTTCTAATGGCATATAAGGGTAGCTCACTTTTGCCAATTTTTCATTTTGACCGTCAGCACTATTTATGCCTTATGTCTGACCCCGTCTAGTTATGACTTTTGAAACTTCCTATATCAATGTCATTGATAGGAGGTAGAGTCTACCCACTCATGGATACTCGAGTTATCACCCTCTTGCCATATTTTTTTCCATGCAGTCATTTTTATTATCTCTCGGAACCACTCCTTCTAACCCACCATGACTTCGAATTTGAGCCTCATGTCCTCTTCTTCATCATATTTCTGGTCATACCCCAGGAAGATTCCACACTTTTATTGTAGTGATTGCCACTTTTTCTTAGCCTAATTCTACAGTTTGAGACTTGGCTTGTCTTTTCCATCATCATTATCTGCTTGGTCTATTGTCTGCATTCACTTGGTGTTTTCCCATTTCCTAGAAGAACCATTGCAGTGAGTGGTCCTATTAGCCAACCTCATGTTCACCTTATGTCATGAACAGTTCCAAAATTATTGGAACCAGTTGCTACCATCTATACCACCCGTTCCTTTAGGAGGATTTTCCTTTGATCTCTTTTCAGACTCCTTAACTTAGAAAATATTTTTGAGTGAAGTTTCTACTTCACGCTCGTTAAAGTATTTCAAGTGTCTTCTACTGAGTATAGGTTTAACCCTTTTCCATACTAGGATAAACTACTTACAAAAAAATAATACCCTATTCTACTGTGGCTAGGAGGTTTTCCCTTGTATACATTTATCTCTTTTTCGGGCTTGGGGGAAAACTTTAGAAAAAAGGAAATTATAAAAAGAGAAAGAAGGGAAAAGATATTTTCATGTTTCATCTATTGGCAGTGTCAGTTGTGTCATCGATGAACATGGCACCCATTTGTCTCATTATCTTACAGTTGCGTTTTAGCTTTCCTAGGATTCGTACCATCCATATGAGTCCCTTTACTCCTCCAGTCGGTTATTGTTACAGTCATACAGAGCATACATCGATGCCTCTTGCATCATTGCATGATATCACATGGTTCTCATTAGTCATGCTGCCAAGTCACTCTTTGTCATGTCATTATGTGTTGAAGGGAAGGATCAGCCTGTGTCAGCCATCTGCAGTAGCCTGTTGACCTTTTTGAGTCAACCATCCTTTGTCAATTGTAATTCATCGCTTCATGGGTTCATCCATACATTGCATTATCCTAGTATGTTTCATGTCGATTGATGGGGGATACATTAAGGCCCTCCTTCGAAGGATCTTCTCCTGTCGACTTCAGTTCATTATACAAGAGCTTGAGCTAGGAACCGATAGTACGTTGGAGCTTGTAGACCTCAGTGGAAGGCTTCCTCGCGACCGATGATGGGTTTACATCATTATATCCTGATTGGTCCAGTTCACTGGTCTTCGACATTAGCTCATTTTTTCACACTTATTGGACTGTATTGGGTACCTTGGGACCCATTTTCATTATTGGTGGATTCCCTTGCATTTGTTGTTAGTTTACCTCATTGGCTGGTAGTCAGGGGGTCTCTACCATTGCTTGACTTTAGCTCATATATTCGCATGTGTAGATTCATGCCATTGGGGTTATGTCGAAGAACCTAGGTTAGTGACATCTCACTCTTATATGCCACCCTTCCCAGGCTGCGTTGGAGTTAGGTATCATTTATGTACGTTGAGGGATATATATGGAACACTTCTCTATCTATCATTTTTTCGTAGTGAAAATTACATGTATTGTGGCATAGATCCATGATTTTATTTATTAGTGGCTATGCTCTTTTAATTCAGTCACATCGATCTACTATGAATATCTGTCATGGGCATGTCCTAATCCTTTATATCATGGATATGTAGTTTATGTTTTGCGACCATGTTTAGTATTTTATTATGATCAAGCATGGGTATTCCTGATTTAGCGATGTTATCAGAACAATTGAGACTTTAGATCTATTCTCTTTTGATCCACATGTGTGGCTATATTTCCCCACTGCCACTTTGACCTATATTTTTACCATAATGTATTTCAGTGATCAACTTCTCATTCTGACCTCATACTTAGGGGGCATCTATTATCAACCTATTTTTCTACCCATACATCACTGACCCTTATCCCTCATAGTTAGATGTCTTTTTCCTAACTTGGGGTGACATTTGTTTCCAGTTTGACCCTAGCCATGGGAAGGTAGGATTCTGTCTGCAAAAAAAGGCCTCTAGTTGCTACCTAGGCCTCTTTTGCCCATGTTTAATTCCCTAATCCTTCCTTTATGTGCCTGCGGCCAAGGGAATATTCCAAAATCACTTAGTACCTAGGAGATTATTTTTATTACTCACCTCTTTGAGTTGCCAAGACTCATCCATTAGAAGCTTATGTAACTTCATGTCGTCCTGAGCATCCATATTCATCCCCCCATGACCTATCGTATACCTATTTATATTGAATCATTTGAGGGTTAGGCAAGTTGTTGCATAGCTAGTTTTTGGAGAGATATCTTTCGAGAACTAGTATTGAGTTCAGGCCTTGATCGTATGCTACCACTTTACTTCCATATAGAGAGTTTGTGATATCTTACTATTATGTGAGAGATCTTCATGCTCATTCATTCGATCTAGGGAGGGAACTCTTTCGGATCACAGAGAGGAGAAGCTGGAGCAAAGGTATAGAAATGTTGTATCATTTTTATGAGATTATTGAAGATCTAGCTTCTCTCACTTACATAATTGTGTCTCAAAAGATTATGTGATTGGTTTATATCATTGTTTATCTAACGATTTTCTAAGGTAGATCCCTTGTCATTCTTGAGTATTTCTGATTATGTGGAGGTGTTTAGATTGAGAGAAGATGGAATA
Organism: Pinus albicaulis; assembly: GCA_034641835.2. Taxonomy (NCBI): domain Eukaryota; kingdom Viridiplantae; phylum Streptophyta; class Pinopsida; order Pinales; family Pinaceae; genus Pinus; species Pinus albicaulis. Next base: position 17,804 of record JAXQQM020067896.1, on the reverse strand, counting down.
GATCACTCGTGTGGAGCACAATAATTCTGATACAAACTCGATATTTGTCCCCAAACTACAAGTAGGAAGGTATTATTCTCTTCCTCATAGCTTAAATATAATTGCATGTTGCTTGTTGATCATAAGGGATTGGGATATTTTGTATCTTCTTAGTCATGCCTATGTTTCTTCCATGATCTACCATACATAAGATCATAGAGAAATATATCCTTGCGATTTCCATTTAAGAACATATGGATAGATAGGGAGGGTCAATAGGATATTGGAGGACATGTTAAGGATGTGCGTTATGCATCAGTAGTGGAAGTGGAAAGAGTATCTGCAACCGAAAGATTTTTCTTACAACAATGGGTATCAATATTATTTAGGATGATTTCATTTGAGGAATTGTATGGGCAAAGTTTTAATAGTCACATCAGTTGGAGTGATTCATTTAATAAGGTGTTTATAGGACCAGATATGTTGGCAAGGATGGAACCGGAAATTAATGTAATTAAAAATAATCTGAAAGTAGCAAAGGATAGGAATAAGTGTTATGCATATTGGAACAGTTTGTTTAAGGAGTTTCATGTTAGGTAACATGTGTACTTGCATATCAAGCACAAGAAGATCTCCTTACGGATTAGATCATGTGCCAAGTTGGCACCTTGGTATTGTGGACCCTTAAATATTCCTGAGAGGATTAGGCCAGTAACCTATCAACTTGCACTGCCTCCAACAGTTAAAGTACATGATGTTTTCCATGTTTCATTGCTTGAGAAGTATGTTAAATATGTTCATCTTGTGATTGACTACTATGGATTGCAGGTGGAGAAAGAAGGAGAATTATAGCTGGAACCTCAATGCATTTTACAGATAAAGACACTCATGCACCAAAACTGAGAAATCAAGTAGGTTAAAGCACAATGGAATCACTTTGGGCCCGATGAACCTACATGGGAGATGAGATATTGTATGTGGTCTATGTATCCTTCCTTATTCGTTTTTGAGAAAATGTTTTAACATTTGTTTTGTTATATTCTTGGTATGATGTATTGGAATATGTGCATAAGTAGATGCATGTAAATACCGCCATGATCTATGTTCTAAAGCTCCAATAAGAGGTATGTGTGTCATGTCAATATGGTGTTATATTTTCCTTGATATCATGTTAGTTTTCTTCTTTTGCTTATGACAATATTGTTTGGTGTAGGTGTCATTTAACACCAAGGAAGGTGTTCCCCCAATGGGGAGGGTGCTGTAACAGCCTTGGTGAAAATTCCATGTAATAAAGTTAATAAAGACAAAATAATAAGCACGGTTATGGGACACGTATTCCAGGCTGAATGTTGGGAAAAAAATCCTAGTGCGGATGTTCATATGGTTTATTAATGGCTATGGAAATTGGAAAAGGCAATGGAAAAGGCTTTGGAAAGGAAAAGTAGCATTTATTGGTATTTATTTATGAAAATAGTGGAAATTAGGAGAAAAGGAAGGTGAAAGGTCACAGGTTGAATGTGACGAGGAAATGAATGAAAATAATGGAAAATGAAGAAATTATAGACCCCATTAATATAAATGATTCTAAGGATCAGTTCATGGATTCTGTCAGTTCAGTTTTGGAGTTGTCACTTTATCTCTCTCTCTCTCTCTCTCTCTCTCTCTCTCTCTCTCTCTCTCTCTCTCTCACACACACACACACACACACACATACACATACTCTTTCACAGTTGTATTTTTCTTGGAGCGCTCTTAGAGAGTGCGGCATACTTGGAGTTTTGGAGAATCAAGGCGAAAGAAGAGTATGAAAGTGCAAGAGTACAACATGATCAAAACCTGCAACAGGTTTATATTGAAGGTACCAATTTGTATGTATGTTTTCCTCACTAGTTTTGGCATGCATGGCATATTTATGTGGTTTCTTGGTCTTGATCTCTCATTAGAATGGAGGATTTCCTAGATTGACATTGTTTTTTCCTAACCTTGCCATTTCCTGGATAACCATGTAGTTGTGGGTTCATTTCATTATTATTTTCTGTTTGGTTCTCATGTTCCCTTAGCTTGTTGGAAATGTTGCCATTGATGGCAAAGGAGGTAGCAGATGTAGAAACAGGAACAGTTACAAGGAGACAAAGACAGACAATGGAGGCAGCAAAGAGGAAATGAATATAAAGGAGAAAGGCAGAGACAAAGGAAGTAAATACGGAGACAGAACCATTATCACAGCAGTAGAGGCAGAGGCAAAGTGACAGAAACCGCAGAGGCAGAGAAACCGCAGTTATTCCAAAAAAAAAATTGTACATATATATATAAATTTCGAGAATCTTTTATACAGCCGGGTGTTACACATAATATAAATTAATTTTTGGAATTTATATTCAAATTCTCTGTATTTAGTTGAAGAACTCGACTTCTGGTCGATGTGGTGTTTTAAATTGTACATACCTAGATTGTAATGAGCTCTATGAACCAGCGTGAATAGGATCTGTGGGGATGAGCACTGTACACATAGCCACAAGGGTTATGAATGGTGGAACTCTGCGTCAGAGTATAACGGAACCATCATCGAAAAATATATATATATATATATATATATATATATATATAATTGAATGGAGTGGAACCATAGTTGTAACAAAGAATATATATATTTGAAATGTGATGAAAAGTTATATATATATATAATTGAAATCGTGGAGGACCGGAACCTGGAGCATAGGGAGAAGTAGAACCAAGAGCTGAATGAACAGTAACGGCGGTTTAAAGTGAACAGTGGTATTCATCGCACCACTATTATATGAAAGGCGGTATTCCTAAATTGGCAGCGATTCCATTAATTGATCGACGCGTGTCCCTGGATGAACAGTAAAACCACCGTTTAACGTGTGCCATCGCGCATTAAATTTCGTACCAAGACATGGAGCGAAATTGACACGAGTCGTTGATCTGGAAGAGGGCCATCGGACGGTGATCGTGCGTCGAACTTGCCTGGAATTTAACCAAGGTGTGCGGAGGATAACCCAAGTACGGAGCGCCATCGCGCATTATTGTTTTTTCATGTTGATCGAGCGATATACGTTGGATCGGGAAATGTAATACCAACCGTCGGATGGGCGCATGGGTTAACAAAGCGTAGAATAAGTGCAGAGTAAGATTGCCGGGTTGGAATATGATTGGAAATGAAGCTTGGGATGCATTTACACACAGTTAAGTGAAATATTGAAAAGTACTGGGAATATAGTTTATTTATTAACACTTCAGATTTAAGCATTGGAACTGCCAGTGTAGAACAAAGCAGAGATTGTGAGATTTCTCGGACTTGGGAAATGATTGGGCATGAAACTTGAATGCAATTATGGAAAAGGAAAAATAAGAGGAGAGCATGCAGAGATTAAAGTTTGGTGAACAGGAATAGGTACAGGAATGAGTTGGATAGGTGAATAAGCACAGAAAACAGGGAATATGCAGATGATAGTGAACAAAGTGTATGCAGAACAGGTTCTAACAGCAGCAGAAAAAGACAAATCCAGTAAAACTAAAATCCAGAAAAGGAGCTGAGAAAAATTGAAATATGTAATTAAGAATGTGAATGTAAATGTTGTAATTAAGTTTTTATTGTTTGTGATGCAAAGGCAAGTATCCTAATTAAAAGACAAAATCCCACTGTAGCATGGAAATTTGTACATATTGTAGCAATTCTAAAAATGAGTTGGAAAAAGGAATAAGAAGACAGAAGCCAAATATTCATGACTGTTCACTTCAAATTCCTTGTGAAATACAAACAATCATGTGAGAATTTCTATATATAATATCATTTTGATAAGCTCAAGAGATATAGAGAGAGAGAGAGAGCAAATATAGAGAATGCAGAGTGTAGAAGAATAAAGCAGAGAAGATTAAGAGAAGAAACGAATCTGGTATTTGATATACGGGTAAATCAATGAGCATTACGGTTTGATAAATTGAGAAAGTTGGAGCTCCTATCGAGTTGCGGCTTGATAGCTCGTCGATTGTAGATGACTAAGGTTGAAATCACAATAGGTTGGTTACTCACGAGAAAATTGAAGGGAGTGGTGCTTCTTGCAAGTTGTAACGTTGCGGGAATTGAGGTTGGAGCCCTCCTGTGGGTTGGTGCACAGAAAAAAAACGGTGAGAGGGAGTTGCCTTTGCATCACAACAATAATAAGATGTGGTTTTCTCCCTTTAAGGGTTTCCACTTATATCTGGTGTCTCTGTGCATGATATTTATGTATTGATCTGATATGTATCATCTGCTTAATACCTGATGCTCTCATATTAAGTCTACTGTTATATTATACTAACACTTGCTGCTTACATTCTAAAATTACTCACACACTAAATTGGATATGAAATGAAGGTGTAAATAAGTTTAATGAAAAGTTCTAAAAGATCAGGAATGTGTTAAACTAATTCACCCCCCCCCCTCTCAGTTTAACTAAAGGTTCAACAATTGGTATCAGAGTAGGTTCCTTTGTACGAGTCTAACAAGTGAAAGGAGATCCTAGGTTCCCAAGATGGCTAGTAAAGAAGGATGCTCAACCAATAAAGCCCCTTTCTTCACTGGTGAAAATTATGTTTTCTGGAAAATCAGAATGAGGACATACATAATGTCTCTAGGAATAGAATTCTGGGCTGCTGTGGAATTAGGATATGCCCCGAAGGCAACTGACACAGAAAAAGACTCAAAACAAGATTTTGTGGCTAATGAAAAAGCCATGAATGCCATCTTTGAATAGATTATGTGAAGCCGTAAAATCTAGCATTAAAATACACTACCAAAGATATATGGGATACTCTTGAGAACCATGAGGGAGACTTCTAAGTAAATCTTTGCCAAATTTCCTATAGGCCCAGTTTGAGAACTTACAAATGAATGATGATAAAGACATTGCCGTTCTTTAAAAGGCTACGAGAAATTGATAACAATATGAAAGCTCTTGGAGAAAAAATGAGAAAGTATAATTGTGCAGTATTCTAAGATCTCTTCACGTCCGGGTTTAATCCAAAGGTGTCTGCAATAGAAGAAACAGCTAATTGGGAGACCTTGACCATGAACCAGCTACTTGGAAATCTAACAGCCTATGAAATGAGGCTCCCATAGAAGAAGACAAGTACGAGGGAGGCAACTTTTAAATCAGAAAAGAAGAAAGAAGAAGAGGGAGACATATGATCTTGCTCAGATGAAGAAGAGGCAAAATTTGTCAAGAAATTGGATAGAGGATCATGTAAATACAAAGGTAAACTTCCTTTTAAATGCTTCAACTGTGGAAAAGTTGGACACTATGCTGCTAAGTGTCCTCAAAAGAAATTAAGGAATCAGCCTCAAGAGTCAGAGAGAAATAAATCAAAGAACTGGCAAAAAGGAAAGAATTTCAGCAGAAAATCCTTCTACGCTCAACAAGACAGCAATACATCTTTAGATTCAGATGAACCCTCAAGTGAAGAAGGAACCTCTGAATTCTTATTGATGGCCATAGAAGAACTTGAAGGACGCCTGCTAGAAGATGAAGAAGAAGAAGGGGAAGTCGACCTTGAGGGGGAGCTAAGAAGTGCTCTAGAAGAGATTGATAGAATCAAACTGAAATTCAGAAAACAAAAAGACATTCTCCTAAAGTATGTACGAGAATAACATAGTTCAGAAGTCCTTAAGTAGCTAAAGATAGAGCTTGAAGAAGCCAAGAAGATAGAGGACATGTTACTTATGAAAATCAAAGAAAAAACTCAAGAACAAGAAAAGTTAGAAGAAGAAGTAGTAAGTTCTAGAAAATGCTCAAAGGAGAGTGATTATAAACTCTTCCCAAACAACAAGTTCTAGTAAGTTGACTGAAATTTTGGTTGCTCAAAGATCCCGTATGATAAAGACTGGAATAGGCTATGAAGGAGAATCAAGTAAAGGAAAAGAAAAGGTTGACAGAGAGATTATTTTTTTGAAAGCAAAGAAGATTGATGAAGCAGCTCAAACAATTCCTACAAAAGAAGAAATTTGCGACAAGGAAGAAAGAGATCAGAAGAAACCACTAGTAGCAAAGAATGTAATAAATACTCATACCCCTAAATATGTAAAATTAGGAACCCATCAAAGGAGATTCTTCCCTCCAATGAAGAATGCTACCTGCTATGTCTGCCACAAGCTAGGACACATTGCTGCTTATCGTAACTAGAAAAAAATGCAAACATTGAAGAGAATACCTCAAGCAAACAAATGGAAGAGACAACCTTACATCAGGTATGCAAATATCTTCTATGGTTACTGCTTCTATTGTAAGGAATTTGGTCATAAAATTATTGAATGTAGAAAGCATGGACAAAGATTTATGTTCAACACCTCAAGGAGGTTCATTAATCAAAGAAATTTTATTCATACTCACAATACTGCAAAAACTATGATCAAATACTTTGTATGCAATCAAGCTGGACATATTCCTTCCAAATGTCCTCTGAAAGGATGTGATTCATCAACTCACAAAAGATACCAAAAAAAACGATGCCTCCAGTGGATAAAGAAGGAGAATAAATGTGACCTAGCCCTAACTGTTCAAGACCTAAAAAGCCAGTGGTACCTGGACAGTGGCTGCTCAAAAAATATGACTGGAGACAAAAGCAAGTTTATAACTCTTGATGAAAAGAAATCTGGCAATGTTACTTTTGGCAATGATAATTCAGGTAAGATCAAGGGAAAAGGCTCAGTCAGCATAGATAATGGAAGAGGAAAGGCCCAAGATGTACTATTTGTAGATGGCACGAAAGCAAATTTGCCAGTGTCGATGAAATGTGTGACAAAGTTGTGAAGTTCTCTTTAGAGCACAAAAGATTGTGGTCGAGATCAGCACCTTGAAGACTCTTCTCAGGTGTTTGAACGGAGAGTAATGCTTACACATAGTAAAAGAGGAGGATGAAGCACACGCCATCTTGAAAACTTGAGTCATGGTTATGGCATAGGGAGATTGGGACATCTGAAACCGACCATATCATCAGACTAAGCAAGAAGAAAGTTGTCAGAGATATGCCAAAAATAAAAAGACCTTCAAATACCATATGCAAATCTTGTCAATTGGGGAAACAGACTCGCACATCCTTTAGATCTAAAGATGAGCTATCAACAAGAAGACCACTCCATCTTGTGCACATGGACCTTTGTGGACCTGCTAGAACTAAGACACCAAGTGGAGAATCCTACCTCATGCTAATAATAGATGATTTCTCCAGAATGACATGGGTTGCTTTTCTCAAGAACAAATCAGAAGCACTAGAAAAGTTTAAGACATGCAAAGCATTAGTAGAAAATAAAACTGGATGCAATCTAAAATGTATCAGATCAGATAGAGGAGGAGAATTCACAGATTATGACTTTGCAGACCTATGTAATGAACATGGAATAAAGCAACAATTTACCATTGCAGGGACACCTCAGTAAAATGGAGTAGCAAAGAGACAAAACAGGTCTGTACAACAAATTGCCAGAGCTATGATGAAAGAGAGTAACATTACTCAAACCTTTTGGGCAGAAGTTGTACACAGTGCAGTACATATTCTAAAAAAAGATCATTTAAGACCTAACAGTGACAAGACACCTTATGAGCTATGGCATGGTAAACTTGCATCAATCAAGCACTTTAAAGTCTTTGGCAGCAAGTGCTACATAAAGAATAATGATGAAAATCTAGGGAATTTTGATGCAAGAGCAGATGAATGAATACTCTTAGGATATGCATCTAAGAGTAAAGGATACAGATGATACAACAAGACTCTTTGAAAAATTGTAGAAAGTATTGATGTAAGATTTGATGAAGAACTTCCAAACAAGACAAGAGATATAGACTGTAGCAGCCATCCTGAAAATCATGAAGAAGAGGACCAAGATGATGAAGAAACAAGAAAAACATCGGAAAATGCTGAACTGAACTCAAAAACCCCCTCAAGATACACCCAAAAGAACCATCCAGACAATCAAATCATAGGAGACAAGAGTGTAGGAGTGCAAACACGAAGGTAGCTAATTGAACAGACAGAAGAAGTATAAATAGCCATGTTATCACAGATAGAGCCAAAGAAGTTTGAAGAAGCCAGCAAGGACAAGTATTGGGTAAAATAAATGAATGAAGAAATGGACCAAATTGAGAAGAACAATACCTGGGAACTAGTTCCCAGACCAACTGAGAAGAATATCATTGGTTCAAAATGGGTATTCAAAAACAAAATGAATGAGCAAGGACAAGTAATCAGGAATAAAGCCAGGCTGGTCTGCAAAGGATACTCACAAATTGAAGGACTTGATTATGATGAAACATTTGCCCCTGTAGCCAGAATGGAAGCTATCAGAATGTTTCTGGCCTTTGCATGCTACCAAAACTTCAAGGTATATCAAATGGATGTGAAATCTACCTTTCTTAATGGAGATCTAGAAGAAGAAGTCTACATGGAACAACCAGAAGGTTTCTCATTAACAGACAAAGAAGACTATGTATGCAGACTAAAGAAGGCTCTATATGGACTAAAACAAGGCTCCTCGTGCTTGGTACTCAAGGCTGGATAAATATTTGCAAAAACAAGGCTTTAAGAGAGGTGGAGTAGACAACAATCTATACATAAAAGCCCATGAAGATGAACTCCTGATTGTTGTAGTGTATGTTGATGACATTATGTTTGGAAGCAACAAAAATGAACTAGCAAAAGGGTTTGCTGATGAGATGAAAATAGTGTTTGAAATGTCTATGATTGGAGAAATCAGTTTCTACTTGGGACTACAAATTCAACAAAAGAACACAAGCACTTTCATCTCTCAAGAAAAATACTTAAAAGCAATGCTGAAAAAATTCAAAATGGAGGAATGCAAACCTGTGACAACACCCATGATCACGGGATGCAAGCTGTGTGCTAAGGATGGGACTGCAGATGTAGATCAAAAACTCTATAGATCCATGATAGGAAGCCTACTGTATTTGACAGCATCAAGACCATACATCATGCTAGCAGTAGGACTAGTGGCATGATATCAAGCAGCACCTAAACAAAACAATCTTCTAGCAGTAAAAAGAATACTTGGATATCTACAAGGAACAACACAATATGGAATTTGGTATCCTAAAGGAAAAAGCTTCACTTTAACAGCATACACAGATGCAGATTGGGCCAGTTGTGTTGATGACAGGAAAGGTACAAGTGGAGGTGCTTTCTATCTAGGAGAAAGTGCAGTGTGGTTAGCGAGAAAAAAACATGTATCTCCTATCTGTGAAGCGAGATATATTCTGACATCATTTGTTACTCAAGTCATGTGGATGAAGCAAACTCTACAAGAAATGAAGGTAAGCATTGACGAACCTATCTCAATTAAATGTGATAATACAAGTGGTATAAGTATATCTAAAAATCCTGTGCTTCACTCAAAAACTAAGCATATCCCAATCAAGTATCATTTTCTCCGAGAACAAGTGGCTCAGAAGATAGTAAAACTGGAATATGTACCAACAAAAGAACAGACATCTGATATATTTACCAAACCTCTTACTGGAGAACCATTCCAATATTTGAGGGATAAAATAGGGGTAGTATATGTAGATGCTACTCTCTGATATAAAGAGAAATCACAGTCTCAGGGGGAGAACATAAATGATAATATCATTCCAGGGGGAGATCATCCAGCAAGGAAAACATGAATTAGGTCCTTAGGATCAAAGGATTAAGACAAAAGAACACCAAGTTATTATCCTAGAGTTGTCTGCATTATTCAAGCATGAAAAGGTCAATTATAGAACAAAGCATCAGTTTGAATCCAATCATACATCTCTGATTAGATAAAAGCTGATACATCTGTATTCTATGAAGTATCATTATTCTCACTTTTAGCTCTATACAAGTGAAAGAACTGTATCAATTTACAGTTTATATTCAAATTTGATAATCCTCAAAGTGTTCTCTCAACAAGTCTTATACATCACTTTGGAGCAGCATGGTACAAAGTCAGCAGAAGAGGACCTAAACATAACTCAGAGAGAGGAAATGCAAAAAGAAACCCTTTTCCATTGATGTCAAAGGGGGAGGAAAAGAAAACAATAGGAGGAAGAGAAGGCAAACAGGAAGAGCAAGCAACAGGAGAAAGAGCAGGAAAACATGAAAGTGCAAGCAACGGGAGAAGAAACGACAAACGAGAGAAAATGTATTGCCATCAATGCCAAGGAGGCGATGTTGCCATTGATGGCAAAGGAGGTAGCAGATGTAGAAACGAGAACGTTACAAGGAGGCAAAGGCAGAGACAATGACGACAATGGAGAGCGTAAGAGAAAATATAAAGGAGCGAGAGCGAAGGAAATGCATCTGAGAGGCAGAACCGTTATCCACGGCGGTAGAGGCGAAGCGATGTCAGAAACCGCAAAGGTAGAGGCGGGGCGGTGAAGCCGCAAAGGTAGAGGTAGAGGCAGAGAAACCGTTGTTATTCCAAGAATATGTATATATATATATATATATATATATATATATAAATTCTGAGAATCTTTTATACAGTGGGGCGTTACACATAATATAAATTAATTTTCGGACTTTATATTCAAATGCTCTGTATTTAGTTGAAGAACTCGACTTTTGGTCGATGTGGTGTTTTAAATTGTACATACCTAGATTGTAATGAGCTCTATGAACCAGCGTGAATAGGCTCTGTGGGGATGAGCACTGTACACATAGCCACAAAGGTTATGAATGGTGGAACTCTGCGTCAGAGTATAACGGAACCATAGTCGAAATATATATATATATATATAATTGAATGGAGCGGAACCATAGTTGTAACAAAGAATATATATATTTGAAATGTGATGAAAAGTTATATATATATATATATAATTGAAATCGTGGAGGACTGGAACCTAGAGCATAGGGAGAAGTGGAACCAAGAGTTGAATGAACAGTAACGGTTGTTTAAAGTGAACGGTGGTATTCATCGCACCACTATTATGTGGAAGGTGGTAGTCCCGAATTTGCAGCGATTCCATTGATTGATCGACGCGTGTCCCTGGATGAACAGTAAAACCACCGTTTAACGTGCGCCTTCGCGCATTAAATTTCGTACCAAGACGGAGAGCGGGAATTAAAGCCTGGCTCGTTAAATCGGACGGTGATCATGCGTCGCACTTGCCTGGAGTTTAACCAAGGTGTGCGGAGGATAACCCGAGTACGGAGCGCCATCGCGCATTATTGTTTGTGCATGTTGATCGCGCGATATACGTTGGATCGGGCAACGTGTCTGTGATCGGATGGGCGCGTGGGGTTAACAAAGCGTAGAATAAGTGCAGAGTGAGATTGCTGGGTTGGAATATGATTGGGCATGAAGCTTGGGATGCATTTACACACAGTTAAGTGAAATATTGAAAAGTACTGGGAATATGGTTGATTTATTAACACTTCAGATTTAAGCATTGGAACTGCCAGTGTAGAACAAAGCAAAGATTGTGAGATTGCTCGGACTTGGGAAATGATTGGGCATGAAACTTGAATGCAATTATGGAAAAGGAAAAAGAAGAGGAGAGCATGCATAGATGAAAGTTCGGTGAACAGGAATAGGTACAAGAATGAGTTGGACAGGTGAATAAGCACAGAAAACAAGGAATATGCAGATGACAGTGAACAAAGTGTATGCAGAATAGGTTCTTAACAGCAGCAGAAAAAGACAAATCCAGTAAAGCCAAAATCCAGAAAAGGAGCTGAGTGAAATTGAAATGTGTGATTAAAAATGTGAATGTAAATGTTGTAATTACTTTTATTATTTGTGATGCAAAGGCAAGTATCCTAAGGAAAAGACAAAATCCCACTGTAGCATGGAAATTTGTACATATTGTAGTAATTTTAAAAATGAGTTGGAAAAAGGAATAAGAAGACAGAAGCCAAAGAGTCATGACTGTTCACTCCAAATTCCTTGTGAAATACAAACAGTCATGTGAGATCTTCTATATATAATATCAATTTAATAAGCTTTCAAAAGGAGGAGAGGCGGAGAGCAAATACGAGAGATAAGAATACAGAAGAGTGAGGCAGAAAAGATTAAGAGAAGAAGAGCAGAAAGAGAAGCTACAGAACAGAGCTGATATCTGAGGTAAATCAGCAAACATTCAGTTTGATAAATTGAGGAAGTTGGAGCTTCCCTATCAAGATGCAGCTTGATAGCTGTCAGTTGTAGCTGACTGAGGTTGGAGCCTCCTGTAGGTTGGTGCCTGTAGAAAATTGAAGGGAGTTAGTGCTTCCTTGCAAGTTGTAGCTTGCAGAATTGAGGTTGGAGCCTCCTGTAGGTTGGTGCCTGCAGAAAAACAGTGGTGAGAGGGAGTTGGAGCTTTCCTTTGCATCACAACAATAATAAGATGTGGTTTTCTCCCTTTATGGGTTTCCACTTATATCTAGTGTCTCTGTGCATGATATTTATGTATTGATATAATATGTATCATCTGCTTAATACCTGTTGCTCTCATACTAAGTCTACTGCTATATTATACTAACACTTGCTGCTTGCATTCTAAGATTACTCACACATTAAAATTGGACATGAAATGAAGGTGTAAATAAGTTTAATGAAAAGTTCTAAAAGATCAGGAATGTGTTAAAATGATTCACCCCCCCCCCCCCGCTCAGTTTAACTAAAGGCTCAACATAGCTTGGGTTGAGTTAGTAGTCCTCGAAACCCTAGTTGGACAAACAATATGGAATCCCAACAATAGCTATGGGTTTAGTTAATAGTCATAGAATCCATGGTTGGAACAAACACTTTAGAGCCCTAGACAGCTTGGGTAGAGACCAATCTAGTGATGTTTAGTGATTTTTGACCGTGAGGTGGAATCACTGGTTGAGGGTTGGGGTGGTTTAGAATCTAGAATCCCTTGTTTGGTTTTGTTTAATGTATTTTATGATATCCCACATTCATGCTTGGAATATGGTGCAGTGGTGACTGGCTGAAGAGAGATTTGGATTAGCCATGTCTCTGGTTGGGTGAAACATGGAATTCCTAAGCCTTCTTGCCTTTTTCTTATGGCAATAAGAGCTCTTTTCCTCCTATATTTATGTGTAAATATGATTATTATTATGTCGATTATATGGTTGTTCTATGCTTGTCATTTCTGTTGTTTATATGCTAGTTATGAATGTGTCTCATGACAGTGATGATATATGGCTCTCATCATGTTTTGATTTGTTAATGAATGAAAAATGAATATATGACCTAAGTGATGATAATTCATCTATTGTGATGAGGCTAAAATAATTCATAGCGATTCTCAGATACGTATGAGACACCTATGCTCAGATTCTTTGTTTAAACTTGTAGATTACATATTTCTAACATGTGTTGACGAAATGCATGTCATGGGTATTAAAGTTCCATTCAATTCCTTATTCAAGTTATTTCATTTACATTATTATTCTAATGTTATATTTTAGTTCTAAAAGTGTCACGGAGTTCTTGGCAGTGACCTCAGCTCAGGGCCTGAAAAAGTGGCACAAAATTCAGGTTCACATGCTTTGAACTACTGGGAAAAGTCCCCAGTCGCATGCATGCCCATGTTGGCATGTGACCAGAGGTTCCCAATAAAACTTTTTCCTATTTCAAGGGAGCGAGTGGGGGATTAATTCATTAGAAGGTCAGTTTGACTCAAGGGCTAGTCACCTAGAATTTTTGACCTGGAAGTTTTGGATGGTTCCTGGGTGTCTCGTCGCAAGTGGAGAAGGTATGTTTCATGTGTTTCATCGGTTCCACTTCCTTAATTGACACATAGGGAGTAAAATCATATCATAGTAACTCTTTGTCACATTTTTACCCCAGTGGGCATGTTACTCAGGTAGATGTTGGATGTAATATTCTAGAATTAGCTTGCAGCTACTTGGAATATTGATTTGTGTTTTTATCACTTAGGAGTTTAATAAATGGGTAAGGACGACCATGCCTATTAAAAATATGAATAAAATCACTCATAGTGTGAAAAGGGATCAACACAGGAGCTAGATTTCACACCCTCATGTGTGAATAGGGACATTTTCATGCGGACAAGGTCAAGTTTGACCAAGTCAACAACTCTCGGATAGGAGGTGGAGATCATCCTGTGAGACAGCGCAGAGATAGTGGGAGGAAGATTCCTTGGTGGAGGAAACCCTAATGAGTAGGACCTAAGATGAGAGGGCTTCCATTTGTATCAAAGGAGGGCAAGGCAGCCATAGCAAGAAATCTTATGAACTGAATATTGTATTTTGGTCTGCATGACTATTCTTCTTTCTTCAACTGTTTAGTTGAGATTGTTGTGCTGCTTAGCACAAGGATCTCCTATTTAGGAATCCTTCTCCTTTCTTGAGAGGCCTCTTGAAGGAGCTTGTACTAAAATTCTCCACATCCAGGCTTTAGGCCAATCATCCTCCTTTAGCTACAACACTATTTCTATAGTAGTATAACGTTGTGTTGCAGGGTGTTGCAGTGGGGGTTCACAACACCACTTCCACAACTTGTTTTTCAGAGGAGGGAGCCTCCATTCCTTTGGAAAGTCAGTAAGGAAGATTCCAGAGCATATTTGCATATCTTGGCACTTGAAAAAAGTACTCCCATCACCTACAGCACATTCCCTTGCATAAACTGCGTCATTTCTTGTAGTGTTGCAGTGTGAGGATCAATCCCCTCAATCTTGAGCTGCTTTCTTAGGGAAAAGGCCAACATTTCTCCTGGAAAGTTTGTAAGAAGGATCTTCCTTCATTTCTTGTATTATACAGCTTTATATATGTAGAGCTTCAGTTAGACTGCTTTATTCTAGATCCAGATCTACAGATCTACATTTTGTATTGGTGCTTTCATGAAACCCTTGTCGGTTCATCTTTATAATTTGTAAAAGGAGCTAGATATCCATTTTTCTCCATGAATTGATGTAATAAAATCTAGATCTATTATTACCATTCTATTTTAGCAGAAACCATCATAAAATTACACTGTGCATGCTTTAGAAAATTTTGTATAAGTCAAGTCATGGGATTTGGGCCTTTTTAAGCCATATTGGGACCAAGAGATCTATTTAACACATCAAAAGCGATTTTTCTGATTCGATTATGGATGTGAGTCCCATAATACATAAGATAAGGAATCCTAGCATTATTTATTCTTGTTATAATGCAATTTTCTGGGAATAACGTTTTTAGGGCATATATTGCTGCATTTCCCCACTTTGGGCTGATATAATGGATCATATTTTTTCTGCTGCAACATTCATTTGATGGAAATGTGTTTCTAACACATTTTATGGGTTAATTTCTTACTACTATTCCAGTGTTGTGTTTTTGTATTGCTTCATTCCCATTTTGGGATATTACAGTGGTATCGGAGCATAATCTTGGCTCAACCTATGAGTTTCAGCCATTATGCTATCAGAAGAATAAGAAGATAAAGAAAAAAACAAGATTATAATGATGGAAATAATGAGCTTGTTCCCATCACTTTTTAGATCTAGGAAGAACCTCTCCAAGGAGGTTAAGAAGATGAAGGAGAAGAGTTGCAATGAGACTCCTAGAGGGTTTCAAGAAGAGGAAGGGCCATGTACTTCCTATTCTCAAAGAGGAGAAGATAAGAAGCATGAATAACACTTGGAGAATAAGATCCTAAGTTAATACCTTGTTGAGTACAAATCTCAACCTAGAGCCTTCAAGGACACTCTAGCTTTCCCACAGTTCATTCAACTGAAGGAAGAGAGGAGGCCTTGCAGCACAAGAAGATTCAAAGGCAATAGGTTTCTATTGTCTACTTTTGGTGGGTTATATACAGCAAGGGATTGGGCAAGAAGACTTGATGCATTTTTCCTACTACATCTAGACGTAGAGAAAGAGGTAGTAGAGATTGCAGCACTGCACATGGAGGGTAAGGCAAGCACTTAGTAGTTCAGCCATATGAGTCATGCAAGAGTATCTACTTTTGCATATTTCACTCAGAGGGTGATCAAGATATTTGATGAGAAGAAGTTAGAGAAGGAGGAGCCCTCACCAATAGTTGAGGAGACTTGTACCAGCGCTGTCACAACCTTGGAGTAGCAGCCTTCATCTTCAGTTGTTGGGGAAGCCAACATATTTGAGGAAGGAACTCTTGCAGTCATACAAGATGCTTCCAAATTTCACCAAGGTATGTCTAAGTTTCCATCTCTTATCATTACAGAAAATCTTATCAAGGGAGATGCACCATTGCATATTGCTAATTTAGAGCAACAGAATTGCACTGCGTTGTACATGAGTAGCAGTGAAGAAAAGAGGACCCATTCCTTATGGGAGCATTCCAATGGCAGCTTCATTCATGAAGCAATAGAGGAAGAAGTGATAGATGGTAGACATCTTGAGATGAGAAATATTTTCTCCTTTCTAGATGACACTTTCTCAATGAGCATCTCATAGCTCAAAGAGAAACTTCTACCTGCAATAGATCCAAAACCTTATTGGTCTTGGAGGGCCATTGATGAGAAGAAGGTCTCATGGAGAGATCTCATTGGAGGTTCACTTCAACATATCATGGGGTGCAACGTTCTTCAGCAGTATGAGGAAGATTTTCCCTCATCACACTTGGATATTTATGGATTCAAGATGATCATTGGTGTGATATATTTTCTAGGAGATCTCCAAGGAGTTGCATTTCAACATCCCATGAAATTCAAGAAGAGAAATCTGATTTGGGAGAATGGTAGTCTTCATTGGAAGGGCACCAAGGTTGAGAATGGTAGGAGACATCCACAAGTGGTTGATTGTATATGGGTGGAGAGAAAGAGGTTGTTGAGCCACTAGCATATTTATGACACAGGGCAGCAAGAGGCAAAGCTGCGCTGGCTACTCTTGAGAGAGTTTTTCCATCATGAGACATATCCTTTTTCCAAGGGTATGTGGGTGGAAGGAGCTTGGCAGGATATTTACATCATTGGGCAGCAAGGAGTGTGGATGCTTTATGTTATGTCTTCACCACATGATTTGTATGACAGAGGTATGAGGAGGCAGAAAAAAATGTTGTTTCTTTGGATGTACTTGGGAGAGCAAAGGCAGATTTTCTCTCACACTTTGCATGATGTTGCAGGAGTAGGAGATGGCACTATCATGGTGCAAAGGGGCTACTCCTTAGCCTTGAATGATCTGGAAGTACTTCCACTTTGGAAGAAACTTCTTGTATGTAGCAGCATTATGGGAGATTTCTTTGACAATAAGCATGTCAAAGAATGGAGTTATGAGTTGGCAAGAGTCTATTTGCATAGAACAACAGCGTTGTCACTTTACAGCATGGACTTATTGATGCAGTGTCCCCAGGGTCACTTCACTTTTGATGCACTTGATGGAAAAGGAGGAGGTGAGAAATATGGAGTAGTGGATGGAGACTTCTATTACTATGATATGTTCTTCTTGACTTGGATTTCCAAGCATAAGAGGAAGGATCTTCATGCAGCACGTGATTCATTCATCTTCATGGGAGTATGACAAACCCCTATGAGGGATTTATTCATGGCTCCTTATATCATCTTACTTCCAGCACATGGTAAGAACTTTAATTTTGCATTTATTGAATGTCTAACACAATATTTGCATACTCTTACCATTTCTATGCAGTGCATTGCTTCACAAGAGGGAAAGCTTTTCATTAGGCTCCATGGTCAACTTTGTGCCAAACTATATGATGGAGACATCCATATTTTATGTGGCTTTGGGAAAGTGTTATGTTTTTTCATGTATGTTCAACTGATGTACATAGCCATTTACTATTCATTATTATATGTGAAGACATACATAATTAACCATGTATCAAGAAATCACTTGCCATCTTCCTTTCGGAAGCATCAGTT